>PVJC01027748.1:0-23054 GCA_004026665.1 Murina feae
AGGCCCTTTGCGGGGCACCGGGGAGTGGGAAAGCAAGGCTGCAGGGGCCAGGGTCCTGCTTGGCAGCTCCCCAGACCCCTTGGCGGCACTGGGAATGGGGAAAGGGAGGCAGTAGGGGACCGGTGAGTGGGAAAGAGTTGGCGGCCTGCTTGGCAGCTTCCCAGGTCCCTTCCGGGGATCAGGGAGCAGGAAAAGGCTGGCCTGACCACAAGGCGGGGTTCTCTCTGCTTTCTGGTGGCTGGAGGAAGATGGGCAGTAGGCAAGCTTGGAAGGCAGGCAGCACCCAGCCCTGGTCACAGCTCAAAAAAAAGAACAACATGCAGGGGAGGGCAAGAGTCTGAGAGATCAACATAGAGGGGGTGCCTGCTCCAAGCCTTGATGGTGTGCCTGGGGGCCGGCCCCCGGCAGGTAGACACACACAGGAGGACTGCTTCAAGCCTCAGATGCTGCTGGGGGCAGTTCCCCAGTGGCCACACACACACACACACACACACACACACACAAAAGGCGCCTCGCAGACTGGGGCCATCATAGGACGTCCACTGAGGGGTCCCAGACTGTGAGAGGGCACAGGCCGGGCTGAGGGACTCCCTCCACCCCGAGTGCACAAATTTTTGTGCACCGGGTGCCTAGTATTATACTATTTGTTTTGTTTTCTGTTTTTATTTTTATCATTTGTCTATTCTACCTTTGCTCCCATTTTCTCTTTTCTAGATCCTTGAAATTGAATCTTTGGTCATTTATTTTACGCCTTCTTTTATGAGTGTTTAAAATTATAATATTTGCTTCTAATTTCACAAATTTAATGTTGTATTTTGATTGTTGACAGTTTAAAATGTTTTATAATATGTTTTGTAATTTCCGCTTAGACCTTTTGGTTATTTGAAAGTATATTATTTAATGTGTAAATATTTTGGAATTAAAGTTAATTTATATTATTGATTTCTTCATTTAATACCATTGTGATCAGACAGTATATTCTTGATGAGCTGAGACTTGTTTCGTGGGCCCATATGTGGAAGAGGTTTGGTGTGTGGGGACAGGCATGTCACACGCGAGGCTCCTCGGGGTTCTAATTTGTCACGCACCGCACACGTCCTGTTGAGAGTATTTAACAACTTCAGCTAGATTCTCCTCACTGTCTTCTGTGTGGCATTTCTTCTCCTGTCTCTGTTCTGCTGGGCGTGAGAATGGCATCTTTTTTTCTATAAGGAGATTGTCACTTTCTGAAGTTTTGTTCACTTAATATTCTCAGCTCTTTCATTTTTTTCAGGAAAAGATACCCCACAACCCTGTAACTTTTAGCTTATCTGGTTGTTTGTGGCGTTAGGTGAGAGTCTCCTATAATCTTTTGGAAAAGGGCCTCCCACTCAGGGTCTTCTTTTGTAGGAGGCAGGGGTGGAACTTAGACATTTTTCTTTCTTTTTTATTGTAGTAAAGACAACATAAAATTTATCATTTTAACCATTTTGAAGTGGCTTTATGCATCCATCACCACTATCTATTTCTAGAAAATTTTCATCTTCCCAAACCGAAACTCTACCCATTAAATAAGCACTCCTCACACCCTCCTCCCCAGTCCCACCATTCTACTTCCTGTTTCAGAGGCACCGTTTTCTTTTAAGTAGTAAGCTCACTGCATTTCACAAATTTGGTTTCGTATTTTAATTATTGACAGTTTAAAATATTTTCTAATATATCTTGTAATTTCTGCGTAGACCTTTTGGTTATGTAGAATTGCTGAATTATGTGGTGACTCTATTTTTAATTTTTTGAGGAATTGCCATACTGTTTTCCAAGGAGTCTTCACATCAGGGTCTTCCTAAAAGCAGCAAAAAGTTTAATTTTAGCTGGAAAACCTTAAATCTGTGGTAGGGAGAATAGACATTTGGGTAGACCAGAGGCTCAAAAACAAAAGACAAATGTGTGACTGCATTTTCCAAATAACACACTGCTGACTGGGTTTCTACTTATCTGCAAGCAATAAGCTCATGTCATTTCAAAGTAGGAAATCAATCTGAGGCCATGGGGACATTCTTTCAAAGAGATGGTGCCCTGTGATGTGATTACATCAAACAGAAGGAAAATGCTTAATGACAAAGTCACTCACCTTCTATGACCCCTCCCCTTTGGGACAGAGATTCTACCTCATGGGAATGAGCAAACCAAACAAAACAACACGCTGTAGGGTAGTACAGATTTCTCCAACAAAACAAAAAAAAAAAAAAAAAAGAGGGGAATAAATATAAGCTGCAAAAATGGATGAAGGCTATGCTTCTGAGGATGACTTAGTTCCAGGGCTGTGGGAATGATTAAGATGTTCTATTTTTCAATATAACTAAGAAACAAGGAATGAAAGTGGATAAGGTGAAGCTCTTAGAACTGAGGAGCGAACCAGCTGTGCTGAGGAAATGATCATGAGACAAAGCCGCTGTAAAACAAAGAGAGTAGCAGCATGGACTAAGGTAGCATTAAACACTGGATCATGTGGAGGATGCTGTCCGCAAACCAGAAGAAAGTTAGAAAGACACAAAGGCAATGAGGCAGCAGAATAGTTCCTGAATAATTATTGATCATCTTAACATATAGCGGGCAACATTACCAGGAAAAAAAAGGTGATTAAAACCAAGATACATTTTGGTGAATGTACTTCATTTTAAGAATGAATCCTCCATCATTTAGATCAAGGCTCTTGCACCTCAACAACAGTTGCATGTTGGACCACATAGTCCTCGCTGGGACTGTCCTGTGCACGGGAGGGTGGGTCACAGCATCCCTGGCCTGGAGTACCTCCTCCCTGGGTTGTGAGATCCAGTAATGTCCCTGGAGGGACAGAAATAAGCCAGTTGGGAACCACTATGGCAGAGTGAGCATGTCACCTAAAGGACAAAGTTGGACTGTTTACCTGTGCACCATGGCACACTCAAAACCTAGGAGCACCATAGGGTGTTCAAGGAGAAGAATGTGCCCCAGGAATTCTCTGGTTGGTCAAGCTGTTGCTCATGGACTTGTTTGCAGGCTTTAAAAACCAGCATGGAAACAAGCACCGATCAAGAAAGAGCAGGGGGACACAGCAGGAAATTTACAGGAAAACCCACCAATGCCCCACTCACATGGAAAATTCAGCCCCATCACCTGAAAGTGGCTAAGAAGATCATGTGCAGTGGGGCCAGCGACCTCAGACACTTCTCACACTGCTCTGATGGATGATCTGTGGCCATGCCTCAGAAACCCGAAAGCATACATCTTATAAGCTTAAAAACTTAATATTTGTCTTAAACTAAACATGAATGAATGGAAATGTTTATCTAAAATATGTATTGTCCTGTTGCTTGTAACAGAGAAAATGGAACATTAAGAATTGAACATAAATATATTACAATAGAGGACTGATCAATGCATTTAAGTGGCAGTCATAGGGTCATTTTGAATAGAATTCTTACTGGCACGGATAAAACTCTAATCATGACAAAAATGAAATATATAAATGCACACGTACATAGAGAAAGTGACTGATAGAAGGCAATTACACCAAAAGCCACAGGATTTATCACTAGAGAGAAGAGTTGTTTCTTTTTGTGGTATTTCTCTATTTAACATTTTCCATAATTTGTATTTAACATATTTGTATATTTTCTATTACTTTTATAATTAAAATACATTTTTAAATGAGAATATAAACTAAAGAGGTTTTTATTGAGCATTTACTCTGAATTTGAGGGTAAAATTAAAGTCATTCCAGTGGTCTATTAGAGTGAACAAAATATTCTCATCAGCCCCCTCTGTTATCATATGGTCTGACCTTGGGCAAATAATAGTTCAGATTCCACCAAATCCCCCAGGTCACATTATCATCGTAGTCACGGTCATTATGAGCAGTCTCTAGAGACACCAAAGCATGCTAGGGAAGCCAGCTAACAGGGACTCCTGACCCCTTTAAGGATGAAATGCAGTGACCCCCCAAAGCCCTGGACCCTACTGTCTGATTCAACAGCTCACTTGAAAAAAATCTCTCAGCTACACAGGGAAATCTAAAGCACTGGAATATGATTTACAAAAATTAAATTGGCTGGGAATGTGGCAATAAAGTTGTCTAATGTGTTCCAGGGTGATGGTGAGGAGATGATTTAAAATAGCCAAGGGCAAGAACAATTTGAAATCGACTGCTGAGTGGTGAACATTTTCAGAGCAGTCTGAGGCCTGGGTTGGGTGTGCAACATTTCAGTTCAAAGGCTACAGTCCATTTCAGGGCCTGACAGGAAGAAGTAAGAGGCCAGCTGAATGCTTGCCAGAGGACATAACAAAGAATTCAGACTCCCATGCCCAGCCCTGCTCACACTCAGGCACAACAATGGTTCTTTCTTCCTTGTTTGAAATGCAAAGCAGTCACTGTTCTGTTTCTACAGTTGTAGAATGAAATCACTTCTGCAGAGCTCTAACAATGGGTTGCCTTTCTTTCACCGG
This sequence comes from Murina feae, assembly GCA_004026665.1. Lineage (NCBI taxonomy): Eukaryota > Metazoa > Chordata > Mammalia > Chiroptera > Vespertilionidae > Murina > Murina feae. The sequence continues at coordinate 4,465 of PVJC01027748.1, forward strand.
GTTGCCCTCTCCTTATTATTCTCACTTTCTCTTTCACCAGAATTCATGTCTCTAAAGGCTAGTTCCAGTGGCCGTGAGCACCATGCCCAGGACACATGGTGACTATTAGCTTGGACTCTGGAGTGGGAAGAAAAGGACACAACATGGAGCAGAGGCAAGAGACACATCATGAGTGAAAATGAAATCTGTACGTTTCAAGCCACAGTGATTTGAAGGTGCTTGCTATTGCAGCATGATCTAGGCAAAGCTGACTCATCAGGAGATGATACACCTATGAATGGAATTAAGACACACAGGTTCAGATATGTTCCAAGTCTAATGCACTAGCTGGAATGCAGCTGGCACTCAACAGATGTTTCAAATAATAAATGCATGGAAGAGCTCATGTTTCCAGGGCCAGTCTTGTCATTGTCAGACTGAGATGATCACTCAATTTTATCTATAATTAAGGACACAGATAGCTGCTCTGTTTGCTCTGTTGTGATGAGCCAGCATGAAAGTGTTTACAAAGATCAGAATAAGATAGAAAGTGTTGTATGGATGAACTTAACTTATTCAAGTCAGTAAGAACAAGTGTCATTTCTATCCCCCATTTATTTGAGGGGGAGGTTAGTCATTCTTTTTTTAAAATATATTTTATTGATTTTTTAACAGAGAGGAAGGGAGAGGGACAGAGAGTTAGAAACATCAATGGGAGAGAAATATCGATCAGCTGCCTCTTGCATACCCCTACTGGGGATGTGCCCGCAACCCAGGTACATGCCCTTGACCAGAATTGAACCTGGGACCTTTCAGTCCCCAGGCCGACACTCTATCCACTAAGCCAAACCGGTTAGGGCATCATTTATACTTATATGCACAAGTTGATTTTTTTCTCTTGCCTCTAAACAAGGTAGGAAGTAGATAAATGGGACTAAGTATAATGGAAGTCAAGATAGCTAGTGTCTAAACCTGGATAATTTATCAAGTGGCTTTGTGTCCTCACCCAAGACACATCTCTTCTATGGACCCCAGTTTTTTTATCTACAAAATAAGAGTTACAGTGGATCAAAGAAGTACCCTTTCAAGTATAACATTCAGGAGGCATTTCATGTGGGCATAGTCATGAGGCTGGGTGCCAAGACTAATGGCGAATTGATCTGCAGCTTCTTCATGTCTTCGATTGGATCTATAGCTTTGCCCTGCATGGCCATGTCTTGATCAATGACTGACCACATATATAGCAGTGGTCCCATAAGATTATGTTGTAGCTGAAAAATTCTTATTGCCAGGACACCATAGCAATCATGTCATAGTACAATACACTACTTACATGTTAAACCTACTGTGCTGCCAGGTGTATAAAACTATAGCACATACAATTATGAAAAGTACATAAGACTTGATAATAAATGACTATGTTACTGGTTTATGTATTTCCAATATCATCATTATTATAGAGTGTACTCTCTATTTATAAAAAAAACTAGGGGCCCGGTGCACAAAAATTTGTGCACCCTCTCACAGTCTGGGACCCCTGGCGGGGGATGTCCACCTGCTGGCATGCATGGCCAGTCTGGGTGAGGGGCTGAGGGCTGTTTTCAGGGTGGCCACAGCCCCTTCAGGGTTCGTGCACTGGGGGGTGGGGTGGCTGGTGAGTGCAGGCGTGGACATTTCCAGCTGGGTGGCCTACCATCGCACATACCTGGTGGGCCTCCACCACTGAGGGGACACACCTGGTGCAGAGCTGGGTGGCAGGCCAGGGGGTAGACGCTGGTGCATGGTCCCTTGGGGGGCCATGCTGCTGAGCGGACACACGGGGGTGGAACCAGGCACACGCTCACACACACCCCATGGAGGCCTCCAGGGTGGAGGCAGGTGGCTGGACCTGTGGCAGAGGCTCTGCATGGGGACAGAGGATGCTCAGGCATGACCCCAAGGGGGTACCCACCTCAAGCCCCCACCACTGAGCCTCTGAGGTCGCATGGGCCCAATTGCTCTATTCCCAGGCCTCGCAGGGCCGGGCTGGGCTACCAGCTCCCAGCCTTGTGGCTGCTCACCGCTGTCTGGAACCACCGTGGACATGATTGCTCTATTGCCAGCCCCAGCCGAGGGCTGGGCCAGCTCTCACCCAAGGCCGCCCAGAACCAACCACTGGCGCGATCGCTCTATTCCCAGGCCCAGGCTGCAGAGCTGGGGCCTGGGCAGCCAGCTCCCGGCCCTGCTGCCAACCGCCACTGCCCTGAATCGACTTCCAGGGCACACACAGGCAGAGGCCAGGCCTCCACCTGTGCGTGGGCCAGCGCGATCTCTCTATTCCCAGCCCCATCTCTCCATTGCCAGCCCCAGCTGCAGAACTGGGGGCCTGGGAGGCCACCCAGCCCTGCAGTTCCCGCCACTGTCCGGAATCGACCACAGGAGCAGGCAAGGGTGGAGGCCAGGCCTCCGCCCTTGCATGTGCCGCGATTGCTCCATTGCCAGCCCAGGCCTCCGCCATCTTGGCTGGGCTAATTTGCATACCATTGTTCTGATTGGCTGTTGGGCGTCCTGAAGAAACGGTCAATTTTAATATTACGCTTTTATTAGTTTAGATGTTTGCTAACAAACAGTTGGCTATGTTATCTGCCAGCAGCCTAATATAGCTCATATTTACAGTGTCTTGTGATTGCATCATTTTCTGTTGTGCTTGATTTTAATCACTTCTTATTTCGTTCATCATGACCCCTGAGCAAAGAAAATCCACTGCTAATGTTGCTCGTAAGAGGTCATGTTCAGTGATTGACCTGGAAGCAAAATTAAGTGATTAAGGACTACAAAGGTGGAAAATCAGTGATGGTTATTGCTTACCAGCTAGGCGTATCCTTTTTCATCATAGCTATAATCTTGAAGAACAAGAACAAAGTGACAGAAGCTGTTAAAGGATCTGCTTCATTGAAGACAATGAGACTAAGAAAAAGTCAAGAAGATCCTATATCAGACATGGAGAAACTCCCCATGCCCTGGATTTGAACACTGTGCACAGAACTCTATCCCTCTTGGCAGAAGGACAGTTACAGCCAAAGCAAACAGTTTGTTTATGATATTAAAACCAAAGGCTGGACCCAGCTACAACTTACTAGTACTGCTAGCTCTGGGTGGTTTAAATGATTTGAGAATCATTATTCATTACATGATGGAAAAGTGTGGTGAGTTGTGAGTGCTGATGTGAAGGCAGCTGAAGAAGTTTTGGAAACTCTAGATAAACTGATTGTGGAGGAAAATTACTTGCCAGAGTAAATATTCAATATAGATGAAACCTCTCTATTCTGGAAATGGATGCCTGAAAATACTTTCACTCATAAAGAGCCTAGTAAATGCCAGGTTTCAAGGCTTTTAATAACAGAATAACAGTCTTTCTTGGGCAAGGTTGCAGGCTACAAATGGAAACTTTTTGTGATCTGGCTCAGTGTGAAACCTTGGGCCTTCAAGCAGACCAAATCACACACACTGCTGTATTCTGCAAGAGCAGTAAGAAATCATGGATGACCCAGCTCCTCCTCAAAGATAGACTCCTAGCCCAGCCTTTGTGGCTCAGTGGTTGAACATTGACCTATATAACCAGGAGGTCATGGTATGATTCCCCTGTCAGGGCACATGCCCAGGTTCTGGGCTCTATCCCCAGTAAGGAGTGTACAGGAGGCAGCTGATCAATTATTCTCTCTAATCATTGATATTTCTATCTCTCTCTCTTCTGAAATCAATATATATATATAGAGCCCGATGCACAAAAATTTGTGCACTTTGGTGGGGTCCCTCAGCCCGGCCTGTGCCCTCTTACAGTCTGGGACCCCTCGGGGGATGTCCACCTGCTGGCATACCTGGCCAGCCTGGGTGAGGGGCTGATGGCTGTTTGCAGGCTGGTCAAGCCCCCCAGTGGAAACCCTCACCCCATTGGGGTGTGGCCAGCCTGGGTGAGGGGGGCTGAGGGCCATTTTCAGGCTACCCACAGCTTTTTCAGGGTTCAGGTCCCTACCGGCATGCCTGTCCAGCCTGGTTGAGGGGCTGAGGGCCGTTTTCAGGCTGCCCACAGCCTGTTTGGGGTTTGGGTCCCCACTGGGGTGCCTGGAAAGCCTGGGTGAGGGGCTGAGGGCCATTTTCAGGCTGGCCACAGCTCCCATTGACCCAAGGTCCCAGTGAGGCCACTGGCTGCAATCAGGTTTCTGGGGTTTATTTATCTTCTATAATTGAAACTTAGTTACTTTGAGCGGAGGCCTAGGCAGGCACAAAGCCTCCTGTTTGCTTCAGCTCCGTGGCTTCTATAATTGAAACACTGTTTCCTTAAGCAGAGGCCCCGGCACACAGTTGCAACAGTTGCAACAGAAGCCTCCTGTTTAGCTCCGTGGCTGCTGGCCTTAGTCTTGGCTCTGTTAATTTGCATACAGTCACTCTGATTGGCTGGGGTCATGGCTTGACTGGTGGGCATGGCTTAGGTGTCTCGGAGTGATGGTTAATTTCCATATTACTCTTTTATTAGAGTAGATATCCCACGAAGTCGCTATGCCAGTGAAATGGAGAAGTATTGTTTTTAGAACACACTTTTCAAGATTTTGCTTATTGTTGATAACACTCCTGGATATCCTCCTTTTCATGGTGATATTCATCACAATATCAAAATAGTCTTTCTCCTTCAAACAATACCTCTTTGGTTCAACCAAAGGATCAAGAAGTTATAGCAGTTTTTAAGGCCTGCAATCTGAGGAGGACCTTTGCCAGGATATTGCAACCGAGGAAGACACTAATGCAGTTCCAGAAGGATTGCAGCACCTCTGACTGCAGCAAGAACTTTGCTTGGGCTTGGGTGATGTCGCCAAGTAGTGCAGAAATGGCATCTGGATGAAGACACTCAAAAGGTACATCCATGATTGCAAAGGACTTGCAAGGTTGAGGAGGCAGTAAAAAACAGCAGGGTTGTGGCTGAGATGGCAATGAACGTTAACCTGGGTGTGAGAAGCACGACATCGAGGAGTCCGAGAAGTGGTTCTGAGAAGGTGACTAATAAGGAGTTCTAGGAACTGGACTAGGAATGCATAGCTGAAGAAAAGATAAGAGAGAGGAGACTGCAGGAGAAGGGAATGAAGAACCTCTGAGAACACTCACAGTCACGGGTTTAGCAGAAGCTTTGAAGACCTCAACAAGCTCCTGAAAACTTTGTAAACATAGACTCCAACACTGCAAGGTTTTAATTAATATCTATAATAATAAAATCATAATATGCTAATTAGACCAAACATCCTTCCGGACGACCTTCCAGACAAAGTTGGGGCTGCGAGGGAAGCCTGGGTCCTGGGTGTTGGAGGGAAGCTGGTGCCAGCAACTGGGGGACGGAAGGCCTACTCTTGCACAAATTTCATGCATCAGACCTCTAGTATATGACTATCCATGGTGCATTATCTTCTCACAAGTAAATTTATGGTTTAGAAAAATAAGTAACAAACCAAACAGACTATCATGGACATTGTTTTTGAAAAGAGTGACTCTTTCTCCAAAAGAGACTCAGGCAAGTCCTTCAGGAGGTTTCCAGAAGAAGGCATTGTGTCATTGGAGATGAGAGCTCTATGCCTGCCATTTCTCTTGAAGACATTCCAGAGGGACAAGCTATGGAGCAAGAGACAGTGATACTGATGATCCTGACCATAGGTGTATATTTGTGTCTTAATTTGGAACAATAAAGTTTTAAAAGTAAAATATACATTTTTATTACACATATATAATTTTAAAAATCGGAAAAAGTGTATAAAATTAGGATATTAAGTAATATTTTGTACAACTGTACAATGTTTGTGTTTTAAGCTGTATTATTACAAAAGCAAAAAAGTTAAAAAATATTAAAAACTTTATAAAGCAAAAATGTTATTAAGCTATTTATTATTGAAGAAATAAAAATTGTTTTATAAACTTAGTATAGTCTAAGTGTACAGTGTTTATCAGTTCTACATTGGTGGACGGTAATGTGCTAGCCCTTCACATTCACTCTTTACTCATTCACTGACTCACCCAGAGTACCTTCCAGTCCTAAAAGCTCCATTCATAGTGAGTGCCCTATGCAGGTGTACCATTTTTGTTCTTTTTTAAAAAAATATATTTTATTGATTTTTCATGGAGAGGAAGAGAGAGGGATAGAGAGTCAGAAATATCAATGAGAGAGAAACATCGATCAGCTGCCTCCTGCACATCCCCACTGGGGATGTGCCTGAAACCCAGGTACATGCCCTTGACAGGAATCAAACCTGGGACCCTTGAGGCCGACGCTTTATCCATTGATCCAAACCAGTTAGGGCCCATTTTTGTTCTTTATATCATTTATTTACTGTACCTTTTCTACGTTTAGTTTCACAAATAATTGCCAATTGTGGTATTTAGTTCAGTAACATGCTCTACAGGTTGGTAGCCTAGGAGCAATAGGCTACATCGTTCAGCCTAGGTGTGCGGTAGGCTAGACCATCTAGGTTGGTGTAACTGCACTGTGTGATGTTCACACCATGAGGAAATCGTCTAACAATGCCTTTCTCAAAATGTTTCCCCATAGTTAAGTAAAACATGACTGTACATCTGCCAATATTTCTACATTAAAAAAAAGTGAACAATGGTTAATTGCCCAGATGTTTCCAAATATCCAGATGTTTGGCATGGTGAGCTAGCATGTGAGTGATTGACTAAATTGCTCCATTTTTCATCCAGACATTTTGGCTTAGTTCATATGCAACTTCTTTCTCCAGACCTGGAAGAGAATTCTACATAAGTGTCAGAACCTAAAGTGAAGACCGAGAGAAAAAAAGTATGGATTCTGAGCCCTTTTTTATACACAGATAAAAGCCAACTCAAACTTATGGATAGGAGAGGCAAAGGTGCTTTTATGTCATCTCTTCAATTATTCCGCTTTGATCTCTCAGTCCAAATACAAGATTTATGACTCTAGGTGATTTAGGACCTTAGAAAATATAGTGTCTAGTGAAATGAGCAAGAAAATTCACTTCAGTCAAGCCACCAGGTAAGTCAAAGTTACAAACAAAGGGAGTGAACATCTGAGGGCGATCTCTCTCATTTGTCTATTCCTCTCTCTGCTCTCTCACATACTAAGCTGTGAGCATGCAAGGCTCATTTCCATATCTTTAGTTCTTTCTGTTCATCATCTTCAGAAATACACTCTTCATAACATCAGTAATCATCCGAACATAAATGTAGAGGGAGGATGGGAATGAACCTAAGCTGCCCCACACCCCAAAGCCATGCTATCATGTCCTAGTGGAGGAACACATTGCAACAGTTAAAAATATGAGGTTGCCCTAACTGGTTTGGCTTGGTGGATAAAGTGTCGGCCTGTGGACTGAGGGGTCCCAGTTTGATTCCGGTCAAGGGCATGTACCTTGGTTGTGGGCACATCCCCAGTGGGAGGTGTGCAGGAGGCAACTGATAGATGTTTCTCTCTCATCAATGTTTCTAATTCTCTATCCCTCTCCCTTCCTCTCTGTAAAAAAATCAATAAAATATATATTTTTTAAAATGTGAGGTAACTTTCAAGCACCCACAAAAATAGTTACATATGTTGTGAAACATAATATGACTGTGTTTATTAGATGGATGTAAATATTGTAAAATCACGTTGGAAATAAAGAAATAAAAATTGGCCATTCATTAATTTTGACAAGTAATCTTGGAGCACTGTGGCAGTGCTCCCTATTAATAACCTAGTTCTATGATGGTGAAAAACAAGCTACTCCAAAACCCAATATTGAAAGCAGTACATGTAGTTTTTGCACATGATTCTGAGGGTCAGCACTTTGAACTAGGCTCAGCTGGACAGTTCTACTCTTGGCTGGTGTCGTATTGCAACTGCAGTCGGTTGCTGTGTTAGCTGGGGACTGGCTCCTCTGTGATGGCCTCTAATGGAATAGCACATCTCTGCTCCACAGAGTCTCTCATCTGCCAGCAGGATGTCAAGGCTAGTTCTCAATGTGGTGGCAGCGTTCCAAGAGCTCATGTAGGAGTGTGTGAGGTCTCTTGAGGTTTGGAGTTGAAAATGGTACATCACTTCCATCATATTCTAGTGCTCAAAGCAAGTCAGATAAGCTGAGATTCAAGAAATAAGAAAACAGACTCAACTTTTCCATGGGAAAAGCTGCAAAATCAAACTGCAAAGAGTTGGGAATCACAGAAAGATAGAAACTGGGACATTCTTACAAGCAATCCACCACATCCCTCCAAATACATTGTCTCTACCCTCACTCTAATTTCTTAGTGAACTACATCAATAGCGTCCCATGCCCGTTATCCCCTGGCTGGCTATAGTTAATGAGAAATTGGAGGTGGAGAAGAGATGAGCAAGAAGAGAGACAGTGAGTCTGTGCCCTGGCTTCCTCAGGCCGGCTACTTACCTTGACCAAAGGTTAGTCTTCCCCTGAAGTGCTCGCATAGAGGAGACCCGTTACCCGAGGGGACCCAGGTCAGTATGGACTGTGGAGTTGTGGTGTATGTTTCTAGTTGACATGATCAGACAAGACCTTTTGGAGGAGGAGAGTTTTTACATAAATCTGAAGGGTATGAAGGAATTAACTCTGTAAGGAAACCAAGGTGGCAGATAAAGTATTTCAGACAGAGGGACTCCTGTGCTATAGACAGACCCTTCCTCCCAGCACCAACCCTCTGGCAGCATGAATATTTCCGGTGAAAGTCCTGCCCCAACCCCCAGCTCAGTAGCTTCCTAAGGAAAATTGTCATCTTTTGAATCTCCTGTGATTCTCATGATCTTCCTTCATCCTATCTCAATAGTGTTATAATATGAATTAAATAAGACAATAAAAATGGATCTGTTTAGCACAGTCTGGTATGTAGTTGATGCCTAAAACTTGTTCATTTTCTTGTGCAGATACCTAAGAAATTTGAAAAGCATTTTGCTAACTTTATGTTCACTTACTTTTTTAAAATATATTTTTATTGATTTCAGAGAAGGAGACAGAGATAGAAACATAAATGATGAGAGAGACTCATCGGTTGGCTGCCTCCTGCATGTCCCACACAGGGGATCAAGCATGTAACCCAGGCATGTGCTCTGACCAGGAATCAAATTGTGACCTCCTGGTTCACTCAGAGGTCAATGTTCAATCACTGAGTCACGCTGACTGGGTTGTTTGCTTATTTCTCAATCAAAGTAATGTGTATGCATGGCTAGTGTGGCTGACACCCCACCCAGATCCCTTGTCCTTTCTGGGCCCCATGACTGCCAACTCACAGCATATGTATGTTATGCCTGAGACCTTCTCTCTAGAACCACAGCTAGCTGCTCTGCCCTCTCCTGTGCGGTGGGCCAGAAGTGTTGGGAAATTAGCAGGTCCTGGGAGAAGCCATCAGCCTATGACTGTTGGGTCCTGATGTACACATACCCCTAGCTCCCTTGTTTCTCAGGTGAGGTAAGTATGAGATTGGATTGTGCTATATTTTTAGTTTCCCCTGGAATTCACTCCAGTTGTCCACTAGGGTAGCTGGTTTAATAACCTAGTCTTTGTTGGTTCTCTTTCTTTCTTGTATCATTTATCCCACTCTATGCAGTCTTCCTCATATCCCCAGTGGACGATGTGCCTTCAAGTCCTGGTCCAAGATCTACTTCTGTGGGAAAACAAACTAGCAGTGTGGTTAAATAGCACAGAGTAGTCTCTGACAAAAGCCAAGGAGCAATTCCTCTTAAGTCCACTCCTCAAGGACAAACATATGACTCCTTCAGTGTTTAGTTGTTGTTTTTTTGTACCTTATTAAGTATAGATAAAATGCTGATATCTGTGTGTGTGTGTTTAATTTAATTAGTGTAGATAATAGCTATAGACTCCCTAATTTGAAAAGTAAGTATTTGACACTTATTGACTTCACCCTCATTCTTCAATACTTGACATGTATACTTTTATATTTGGTTCTATATGGGCTAAATTTAATTTTAAAGCAATACATTTAAACCCCTATTTCTCAATAAATCAACTTCGGATAGTATATAGTGACACCTCACTTAGTAAGGTGAAAATGATCCCACAGTCCTGTCCGTGCCACGCATACATGACCTAACTTCCATGAACTATACTTCACTTCCTGTGTTAGGTCCTGAATATTTACCTCCTACAGCCTCCACAAGCCTTCTCTGTTTGCCATAAGTTGATTCTAAAAGTAAAAAAATAAAATAAAAAACCTATCTATATATATAAAAGTCACGAGACCAGAATGACCAGAACAACTGGTCGCTATAATACACACTGTGGTGGGACAACTGACCGGACCGGGGCTGGGGCCAGCCAGCCAGCCAATGTCCCATGTCCCCTCCCCCTGGCTGTCCTGGCCCCTGGTCAGCCCCCTACCCCATTTGAGGTGGGGCTGGCTGGTCAACCTCCCGTGGCCCCTCCCTCCCCACCAGCCTGGCCCCAATCAGCCCTGATCGGCCCTGATTGGGGTGGGCCAGCCAGACCCTACCCATGCATGAATTTGTGCATCAGGCCTCTAGTAGTATATAATTCTGAAAGTAGTTCAGCTTTATCCATAGCTTTGCATTGCACAGTTTCAGTTATCTGCAGTCAACTGCAATCCAAAAGTATTAAATGGAAAATTCCAGAAATAAAACAAGCTGTCAGTTTTAAATTGCATGCTATTCCAAGTAGGGTGAGGAAACCATGGTCCCTCCTGCTCTGTTTCACCTGGGATGGGAGTCGCCCCTGTGTCCAGCCTTTGCACATTACATACAGGACAAGAACATGTTTTGAGAAAGACAGAGAGGCCACATTCACATAACTTGTCTTACAGAATATATTGTTATAATATTCTATTTAATTTATTATTGTTTCTAATCTCTTATTGTGCCTAACTTATAAACTAAACTTTATCACAGGTATGTATGAACAGAAAAAAAAAAACACAGTATATATAGGTTTTGATACTATCTGTGGTTTCAGGCATTCATCGGGCATCTTTGGAATGTATCTCTCAAGGATAAGGGAGGACTACCATACGTATACATATGTCCCTGCCATGTATGTTTTGGAATTTTTATTAATCTTTGCCCAAGAATATTTTTCCATTGATTTTTAGAGAGGGAAGGGATGGGGAGAGACAGAGAGAGAAACATCCATGTGAGAGAGACATATCTATTGGTTGCCTCCCACACATGACGCAACCAGGATCAGGATCGAGATTGCAACCTTGGGCATGTGCCCTTGATCAGAATCAAACTCGGGACCCTTCAGTTTGCAGGCTGATGCTCTATCAATTGAACCAGACCTGTTAGGGCTAACCATTTTTTAAAATTTAAGTGTCGTTTTTTGTTTGTTGTGTTAATAGTTGTTAAACTCCTACTACGTGCCAGGTATAGCGAGGTGATGAGGACACAGTGTTGATCAAAAGGCTCAGTACCTGGCCTCGGAAAGGTAAAACCCAGCAGTTAAGTAAAGAACTACGAACCTGTAAGTGCTCCCAGGAAAAGCACAGGGCATCTGGGAGCTTAGGACCGAGAAGCCTGATGTTGACAGGAGGGGCAGGGAGCACCTCTCTAAACAAGTGTGTTTATTCCGAGATACACAGGGTGAGCAGGCATCACTCAGGGGCCAAAGTGATGCTCGTGTGCAGATGTGTTTGGGGAGAGAGAGGCGAGCAGTGTGAAGGCAGTGAGATGGGAAAGAGCTGCACATCAGGAAGTGGCGATGCTAGGCCTGGTGCAAGGTACTGAGGACTCCGGCTTTTATTCTCAGTTCAGGGGAAACCACCCCAGAGGTAAGACAGGAAGTCTGTACGTATATAGGAGACTCTGATGGTGGGACCTATGAGGAGGGTTTTGTGACTGATTAATGAGATCATGGAGATTAACTTCTCAGCACAGTGCCTGGTGTTTAGAAAGTGTTTAATAAATACTCAGCGCTTTTATTTTCAATTAAAATTAATTGGGAAATGATTACAACTCTCTGAGCTTCATGTGCCTCCCTTGTAAAATAAGGGCAAAGTCTGTCCCAAATTGCAAATGTGGTCCAAGGGCACGTAACAAACTACGAAGCCTAACTAGTTGTTGTGGATGGATGGATGGCTGTGGCCAGGGCAGGGGCCTCACCTCGCTCTCACCCCGAGGATGTTGTCAGGCGTGTGTAAAGTGTGTGTAAAGTGCTCTTGGCTCTTGGAGAATAAACATGCGAGCACGTGTAGCCCGGCGATGGCATGCAACTGTTCCCTTTGCTCTGACACGAGTGCTTTTTATCCCTAACGCTCCCAGCTCTCTGCTAGGCATGGAGGTGTCTGCCAGGCTGCACAGTGTGCACTCGGCCTGCGCAGGAGCCTTGGCGTTCATCTTGCCACCGTAGCCAAAGTACCCAAACCTGAGACAGCAGCACTGCTGGCTAATGACCACCGGTGGAAGCTTTTAGAAATGTGTGGTTTCTATTTGTGCCAACGGGGGGTGATCCTCTGGCCCCCATTTTCTGCAGGTGGTCCACTTAATTTAACTCCCACCCACAACTTTCTGCTTTGATTCAGGGAAATGACTTGTCTTTCCCATACATTTCAAATTCCAGAATCCTTTACATTTCCTGTGTTGCCTCCTTCTCCCTCATCTCCACCACCCTCAAACTCCAGTGCAAAAAAAAAAGAAAGAAAGAAAAAAGAAAAAGAAACATTGAAAATAGTCCTACAGGATAAAAAATGTCCAGGAGTCTGAACCAAATCTGGCATCATTTATACCTGAGCAGACATTTGACCCTGTGGCCGGAAACGGTTTGCTTCAACACCTGAAGCTTTTTTTTAATGACCTTATTTTAATGGTTTGATTTTGACAAATCCTGGGCTCCTGCTGAAAGGGATACGGGAGACACCTCATTTCTCGAACTGGTGACAGGAGTTTATGAAGTCTAGGCCTGTTCAATGAGGCGGAGCTAAAGGCAATTTTAAGAAATGAATAGGAGTTCCCAGTTTGGTCAGGCCCCGAAGGGGTGAAGGCCGGGGCACACACAGCATCCTTGAGGTGAAGAGAGGAAGGCTTCTCGGAGGAGGCGGTGCTTCGCAGCAGCAGCTGGAGGACCAGGAGACACACATCCCTGAGGCCCTTCCAGGAGGAAGGGGAGCACAGCGGCTGGGCGCCACAAGCAGACAATGAAAGTTTCTGAGTAGGTATTTTCTAGGAGAAGCCAAAAAGAAACACTCAATAGAAAGGAACCTGGGCAGCATGGCAGGGCCCGTGGCCTGCGGAAGATTGGAAAACAGGTGGGAATCGCCCAGCACATGCTTGAGTGAGCACACGGGTGTTGGCCTGTGTGTGCGCAGGTACAAGCGGACAGCTACAGGCCTATGCTGCACACATTTTCTCAGAGACAAGCAGGCACGGTGGAGGGCCACGACCACCTCACTGTTCACTCTGGAGAGCTGAAGGGCACCGCCATACACATTTCGGGGGTTGTTAGGACGGAAAACGGGAACTAACAAGCGTGGCAGTAGACCCTCTGAGCTGAAACCCCTGTCCACGGAGGCGACTGCTTCCCTGCGAGGCAGTGGGCTTCGGTTACTGAGGCAGAGGCTGTGCCTGGGAGACAAACCAAAGCAAAATGAAAAAACACATCTCTGTGCCTTGTTTTCCTCATCTGTGAGGTGGGTATCTGGAGGGCGCCTTCACTCCGAATCAGGGGAGTATTTTCAGGCCCTCCCTCGAGACCAGGGGTTGGAAATCTTAATTATTCTGGGGATAAACACAGTACAAACGCCTGGCCTGCATTTCCCCATCTGTCATTTCAGGCCACAGTGACAGCCCACTTCCTCTGGCCCAGCACACCCCTTCCTGCTGGTGGCCTCACTATGATTTGAGGGTGTTGTTGGCTGACCTTCTAATGCTAATTATCAGACAAAGGTGCCCAGTGAAGCCAGGGCCTTGGCGTGTACAGGTGGAACATCAGAGCAGCTCAAGCTCAGAGGAGAGCTTGCCGGTTCTCACAGACAAAGGGCTAAAGGGTGAGCCAACTCCGGGGCTGTGCTGCGGTGGAGAGCGGGGAGATACTGCATCAAGCTGAGATGGGTTTTGTTTTGTTCCATCTTTAGCTCATGGAAGCCATGATCAAATATGTTAATCTTTCAGGCATGTTTAAGAGGGAATGTGGTTTATCTGTGTCTGAGACCAAGACCCCAGAAGAAGAGTAAATCATCATTTTAAGTTCTGCTAGCTAAGTGGCTCCTGCTTTCTTCCAATATTCTCATGCCTCGAAGGGCTGCTCACGCTGCTGCCCAGCACTCTAAGATACACGGATAACTGACCCAAGTGGGTGTTTGGAGGATTAAACAAAACGTTTACATGGAAAGCCCACAAACAAAGAAGATGCCTGGGAGTTGAGTTCTCTCTTCTCTGTGTCCCTGGGCCAGAGTCAGGCCTCCCTCTCCTGCAGATGGTGCTCCAAATCTCTGGGATGGCACAGTGTCTGCTTCATCCTTGTCCGCCCTCCCACTGGACTGGAAGTCCCTTGAGAACCGGGGTCAGGTCTTATTCGTTCTGTAAACTTCAGCATCCAAACAGCAGGGAGGAGAGGCCCATAATGAGGGTCACTCCTGTCTTGACCAGCCTCCCTAAGAACTTTCTTTGCTTTAGCAATTCACTGCAGCTTCTCTGGTTTTTGATGCCTGGCTTTACATACATCCTTCTTCTGTACCTCTCAAAGTAAAAGTGTATTACTTTTTATTACATTTAATTAGAAGATAAGCCTAGGATATGCTCCTGCTGGGGCTGAACAGCAGACCCTGGACAACTGATGAATGATTACCCTGACACATGTTTCTATGAAAAAGAAGCTAAGGGGCTAGTTCACATAAGGAGTCAAAAAAGCCAATTGCCTGCCTCCTTAGGCTTTTATTATCATGACAGCTTGAACTAAAATTAACTTTTAGATACTATCAGTAGGGTAAGCATCCTTGAGAAAGCACATGTGTCCTTTAAGCAAGGACATGTCTAAGTAAACCCTCGAGGACTCAGACTTGTTTGGAAAAGTCAAGGCAGGGCAAGTGGCTTCGGCCAACTCCTGTCCCATGCCCCTCCACATCTCCCCCCTTTTAGCTTTGCTGGCTGCAGAAGATAGAGGGAGGTGGCAAATGTTCTGCTTTGGAATGGCAGGGTCCGCAAAATTCATTTACTGATCAAGTTCTGATTTTGTAGACTATAAGTAAAACAAAGAGAATTACAATGACAGTAATGATTAGTCTAATTAAGAAGACATGGTGCTTACAAGCATTAAATTTTGCCTGCTAGTAAGGTGTAGGGGACAGAGTTATAAAGGGGAAAGGGCTAGGGTGAAGAATGTAGCTATGTGCAGAGGCCTGGGGTCTGTAGACATCAGCTATTGTCAGGCAAAAAGATAATGTTGACTCCTGGTGGGTCCATCTGACCATGCTTATTGAGTCTTCTCCCTAATTACTTCACACAAGCCTTGAAAAGAAAACTTTAAGAAAAACTTAACCCTCTATTCACATATAAGTATATGTGTTCTAGGATTTGAAATAATATGATTATTTTTCAGCTTAATTCAGATGTTTTATCTATTAGATTTATTATGCGACATACTTATAATTTCTTTTAAGATTTCTTTTTTTATAAATTTTCTATGACTTTTATAAACATTCTTATAACTTTTATAATTATTCTTAAGTATTCCTACTTTAATTTCCTTTCTTCCTGTTATATGCTTTTTTTATATCCCTTCTTACAATTTTTACTTCCTTAACTCTAGTTCTTTTTTATTTGTATAGACCCTCTATAATATATATGTATATACATATATATTATAATTTAGATATACCTTCTGTAACATACATATATCTACTGTAGTGCATATATATATATATATATATATGCATGTATCCTTTCAGTTTGTCTATTTTATTTTCCTTTTCCTTTATCTCTATACTTCTATTACACAAAAACTATAAATTCCTTTTAATTAGATATGATTGGAGGTTAATTATACACTGGTCCTCTATTCCTAGCTTTAGTAGTTGGAGTGGTGAGAAGTATGTCTCAGAGTTCATCTCTCCTCTAGTTGACCTATCGCCCTTCCTCTGCTCAAGTCTGTCTAATGACCTACTATACCTTCCTCAAGGACCTTGGCTCTGAATTATTTCAGGAAAGGGGGACACTGGGTTTCTTCTGTAGCTGCTTCATGTGGATATGGGTCAGAAGTTTCTTTCGGAGTCAAGAAATCTTTGCTCTGTCAGAGAAACAATAAGGCCTGGGAACAGAAGGAGGTGGTAATGGTGTCTAGAGATGATATTCCCTAAGTGTAAGTAGGGCTTGCAATCTAGTGGAGGCAAACTGTGTTATAAAATTTAGTATTATTGGCCAAAGTTAGAACAGTTTCTAATAATTTCCTGTTGAAACAATTTTTCTTTCTAAAATCACCCTCATTTTTATTAAAGACAAATGTATTTATGATATTAATTCATAATTTTGAATGATTGCTTGCATAATCACAACAAGAATAACAGTTGATCATATAGGTTATTTAAAAAACATGCTTTTTCATGAGAAAGTTTACTCCTAGGGCCAAGAAGCTAAGCCACACATTTGCCATCAGGCTTCACCTGCGATACCTACAGAATTAGGGTGCATTTCTCAGGTTGAGGTCCCTTTGGGTACCTTGAGGTTTCTTTCATGCCATCTTTTAAGAAAGCAAGCTTCATTCCTTACCTGGAAAGACTGCCATGAACCACATGACCAAGGCTATTTACCCAAGAGGCTTATTGGCTTCAAAGTCAATCTTCATTCCTTAGGGTTTCTGGTGACAACCAGAGTCCCATGTCTTTATTTCAGACATGACATTCTAGTAAAGTTTTGGTTAATAAAACTACAATTTGGAGAGAGAAACCAAGATAGCGGCATAGGTCAACACCAGAATTGCTGTTGTGCACAACCATTTCAAAATCACAATGGAAAAAAAATATGGACACCACCCAGACCCACAGGAAGGCTGGCTGAGTGGAAATTCTACAACTAGAAAGAGACTGAGACGTAGAGGAAGTGTGGAAATAAAGTGCAGAGGTACAGAGGTGCACGTGAAAGGGCTCGCAGAAAGGACTGGCAGCGTTTTGTACTGGAGAGAGGCACAAGCACCCGATGGCTCTGAACTCCAGTTCCAGGTGAATTGCTGGGGACTCAGAATCATACGAGGAGGAGCTGGACTCTCTGGCATCGTCTGACACCATCTGGCACCATCTGGCACCGGGAGGAACTCCAGAGCTGCTTGAGACCCTGTGCCTCTTAGGGCAGGGCTGAGAATTGGCCATAGCTGGTTGCTCCACCCTGTAGACTCTCCGAGACCCTGCCCCATGCAAGCTGCAGGCAGAGGCTTTTGCATATAAAAGGCTGGGAAACCTTAGGCAGAAGCTAAAATAGCACCTCCTTAGAGTTCCAAGAAACTGTGTACCCAGTGGTCAGAGCGGGACCACCCAGTCTAAAACTCCTCAGACCCATAAGGGACACACTCAGGGGACAGACTCAGTGGGCACCAAAGCCCCACTGAAACAAGTCTTGCCCCATAACGGTGTCTCCAGCATAGAAGTTCTCCCACCATAGACACAGCTGACTCTCACAGTCAAATGGCCTGGAGGTCAATTCCTCTCAGTGAAACCAACAACAATCAAGGTTTACCTACAACAAGACTGTGCACAAAGCCGACAAAGCAGTGCACCAAGAGTATCCACCTCAGGTAATTGAGGAGATTGAGCCACTGGGCCCTATAGGACAACTAGCACAGAAAGCCACTCTATCAATACAGGGAACCAGCCAAAATGTGAAGACAAAGAAAAGGTCACAAATGACAGAAATGGAGGAAAGCAAACAACTGGATATAGAGTTCAAAACCATGGTTATAAGGATTTTCAAGAATATTCTAGAGACTGCCGATAAATTTAGTGAGACCCTCGAGGATATGAAAAAGGACCAGCTAGAAATTAAACATACACTGACTGAAATAAAGAATAATATACAGAGATCCAACAGCAGACTAGAGATTGCAAGAATCAAGTCAAAGATATGAATTATGAAGAAGCAAAAAACGCCCAGCTGGAAAAGCAAAAAGTAAAAAGAATCCAAAAATATGAAGATAGTGTAAGAAGTCTCTGGGACAACTTCAAGTGTACCAACATCAGAATTATAGGGGTGCCAGAAGAAAAGAGAGAGCAAGATATTGAAAACCTATTTGAAGAAATAATGACAGAAAACTTCCCCTACCTGGTGAAAGAAATGGACTTGCAAGTCCAGGAAGTGCAGAGAATCCCAAACAAAAGGAATCCAAGGAGGACCACACCATGACACATCATAATTAAAATACCAAGGGCAAAAGAAACAGAGAGAATCTTAAAAGCAGCAAGAGAAAAACAGTCAGTTACATACAAGGGAGCACCCATACGACTGTCAGCTGATTTCTCAACAGAAACTTTGCAGGCCAGAAGGGAGTGGCAAGAAATATTCAAAATGATGAATAGCAAGAACCTACAACCAAGATTACTTTACCCAGCAAAGCTATCATTCAGAATTGAAGGTCAGACAAAGAGCTTCACAGACAAGAAAAGGCTAAAAGAGTTCATCACCACCCAAC
>PVJC01027749.1:0-22923 GCA_004026665.1 Murina feae
AAATGAGGATGGAGAACAATGTAGAAACAAGATAATGAAGAACTTTATATTGAGGAATTTGAACTTTATTTGAAAGAAAGGAAGTACTCACTGAGCTAACTGACCTAGAATCATCATATGATCATTTCATTTTAAACAATCAACTTTTGCATCAGTGAAAATTGAATTCAGAATACAAAACTCAAAGCAGGAGGATAATTTGTAAGGCTTTTGCTAAAACTCAGATATGAGATGACAAAAGACTACCCAGGGCCATGTCAATAGAAGTAAACAAAAAAAGAAATCAGTATTGAAGAAATTTTAAGGATATATAATTGACAGGTTTTTAAAATATATCTATACTAATAAAAGGTAATATGCTAATTAGGGTGGATGTCTTCTGAATGTTCTTCCAGACAAACCTGCAGTAGCTTCCTAAGGCTCAGGCAAACTGGAAATAGTGACTGCGGCTGCCAGGGCTGGCCCAAGGCTCAGGCAGGCCACGATGGCAGCTGCTGCTGTGAGGGCCCAAGGCTCAGGTAATGAGGGCCAGGCTGAAGCTCAGGCAAGGCGCAGTGGCTGCAAGGACCAAGGCTCAGGCAACCATGGTGGTCTGCAGTGGCAGCAGCAGAAGAGTTATGATGGGGGCATTGCCTTCCCCTAATCATCCAGTTACCTCCTGCAGTGGGAGGCCAGACTGGCTGAGGCCCACTCCCTGTGGGACATCACCTGAGGGCTCCTGCACTGTGAGAGGGGGCAGGCCAGGTTGAGGGACACACTGCAGTGCATGAATTTTTGTGTACCAGGCCTCTAGTGTGTGTGTGTGTATTTTTTCCTCCCAAAGGAAATTTGGATTCATGTTATTTTTAAATTATTATTACTATTATTATTATTTTTACAGAGTGAGGAAGGGAGAGGGATAGAGAGATAGAGACATCATTGAAAGAGAAACATTAGCACTATCAATTGGCTGCCTCCTGCATGCCTCCTACTGTGGACTGATCCTGCAACCTGGGCATCTGCTCTGACCAGAAACCAAACCAGCAACCTCCAGGTTCATGGGTGGACACTCAACCCATGAATAGGGTGACATGGTGTTTTTATAGCAAAATTGTATGTGAGGAATAAGATGAGCAGGGGTGAAAGATAACAACTAATATTATGGTTTTAGCAATATTATTGTGGATGATGGTGCTTCTCATTGGACTAGAGTATAATTGAAGAGGAAAATATTAAGGTATTTTCTTATTTATAGAATAAAGAATAAAAACACAGGGAGTTCTGACTTCTTGTCCAACAACCTCAAATGTTTCCACATGTTTTTATATGTTTTAGAGAACCTCAAGTAATAAGATTATTACTGTTGCAATTATATCATAGGCAGAATATATTCTGTCAGTGATTGAGAAAGGTTTTCTTTAAAAGGCCAGATAATAGATGATTTAACTTACTTTTCTAATCCAGATGATCTCTTTATCACTACAGAAATATTCTGTGTGTAGAGCTAAAGCATTCATAGGTAGTATACAAGTAAAAGGGTGTGGCTGTGTTTCAATACAATTTTATTCTGAAATAAAATTCTATTAAGTGACAGTCTGCTGATCTCTGTGCTATGTGATTGGTCATAGACTCATAGAGACTTAAGATTTTTTTGGAGGGAGTGATAAAAAGTATTTGGTTGTTAAAAGATCTCTGTTATAATCTAGGATTATCAGTATGTAAACTCATTATCTACACTAATAAAAGAGAAAGATGCAAATTGACTGTACCTTTGAGATGCTCACCAGCCAATCTGGAGTGAGTATGCAAATTAACCTCGTTGCCTCTGTGGAGACTGACAACAGGGGGGAGGCAGCTCCCAGCATCACAAGGCCTGTTTGGCTGTTGCCATGGTGAACTGGGAGCAGACAAGTGCATCCCACAGGCAGCTCCCAGCACAGCCTGCTTGGCAGTTGCTGTGGTGTGGAGCAGGCAGGCCCCACAGAGAAAAGAGAACCATGTGGAGCAGGTCTAAGCCATCAGTAGAACATCCCCTGAGGGCTTCTGGGTTGGAGAGGGTGCAGGTCAGGCTGAGGGACACACACTCACACACACACATCCCATGAATGAATTTAGTACACTGGGCCTCTAGTAATATAAAGAGAGGTCAACTTTTTCAAAGTAGAATAGCACATGTGGTAGGGAAGAAAGAGGTTATATTCCATTTGCCACCAAAAATATGTGACTATCACATTTCTTAATCTTAGAAAATAGTCTTTCAGATTCCACGAGGAGTATTAAAGCCTTAGTTCACAATTCTTAGGAAGGATGAAGAGAATAATTGTCTACAAACAGCTAGTTTAGGAATATAAAAATAATGTATTGTTATAATAGATAATTTAGAAACATATTAAATTCTTGCATTTGAATGAGATGAGGGAAGTCACCTGTGATTGACCCAAAGAAATTTGTCTTAAATTTATGAAAATTAAAGTTATTTTTCAATACTACAAGAGCAGTTAGTGTGCTTTACCATTATGCGGATTAACCACGTAGTTCTCATTAAAATTAAGTACTGGGTACTTAACATTCTCTTCTACTAAAACAGAGCCATTATACATTGAGAAGAAATATGAGGAAGCTAAGGTATCTCTTTTGCACACTTTTTCATGACTTTTTTTCTTGCCAGAGAAATGATTCATTGGCCCTTCTTTATTTGTCTTTCTGACTTTTTTCTAACTTCTATTCAGGGAAATGAATAATGTGTCAAAGTGTAAGGTGCATATGAATTGTACCCAAAAAAGAATAGTTATTATTAACATTCAATTGTTAAATTTTGTATTGTATTTATTTGATTGGAAAGGAAAGGAGATATTTATAATTTGGCTCATATCCATAGTTGAATTTCTTTTTTAACTTAGTGCTCTAATATTCTAGACATTTTCTCGGGGATAAAAATGTGCATTTTTAAATGCAAAAAAAAATCCCCATTAAAGTAATCAATATGAGTTTTCTTTAAATCCAATTAAAATGAATATTTTATATATGTAATCACCTACAGTGTTTTAAGAAAAGATGTATATTTGAAAGGATTGTAAAATTGTTTTCAGTCTTCATTAATAATGCTATTTTAAAGATATAAAAGTAGCAACTTTAGATTTTTTTTCTTCTTTTGTATGACTTAGCAAGTAAGACAAAATTCATCACTGAAAAAAGAAAATGCTATAATGACCTCATTTATCACTTGTGAGGGTAAGGTGTATCCTACTGCTATTAAATGTTTAATGTAGCTTTTGGCAGGTGTATATAATGAGCTATGTGTTATGTCTGTGAGACTGCTAATATAACTATTTCTCATTCACCTATTGCAAAGTGTAAAACACTGTTGCTACTCTTTGAAAATTCATTATAGTATTATTTCCTTATAGTTAAGATTGTTCATGGCATACAGTGGCTTTAAGATTAGTTCAGTTTTATTTGCTTTGAATAAAATGGACATGTTCCTTTGTTAGGGAATATAAAATTCAGCCTCTGGGAGATTTTACTGGATATGAAAAGAGCTTTGTTATTAAAGGTCAACTGCACTGGAGAGTACTTCTTATTTGAGAAAATTTTATAGGACCTATTTAAGTCTAAGAATTCCCTCTAATGAAGTTATATGCTGTGTTGTGCCTTATTAAATTTATTCATTCTATTTTGACCATCTTTTGACTATCTACTTGATTGAATTCCTTCAAATAAATGCTATTTCGCCAATTCAATTTGTACTCAGATGGAATTAATAAAATAAATATTGAAATTAAAATTGGCAAGGACTAATATATAAACTTTTATGGTAGTGAAATAGTTTGTAGTATATGCTTCAGATTAGAGATTCTCAAACTCTCTTTATATATATAAGTATAAAATATATTACTTTAAAAAAATCTAAAGTATCATCCCAAAAAGTTTTTATTCACTTCTATGATACTCAATAGAACATGCTCTCATATAAAACCCTCCATGTGATTCTGAAGCAAACAGTAAACCAACTGAACAGAGAAGCATACCTATATTAATAGACATAAGGAACTCATTCCTAATGTTAAGGACATAGATATAAAATCTCTGCAGAAAAACAGGGAGAAAGGTGTTGCATAAAATTTGTACTGAACATAAGGGTAATTTTGAGATAGACACATATATCTTTTTTTCTCAGAAATATATATCAGTGTTGATGGTATTATAACACTGAGGTTATTACTTTCTAAAAACACTTATTACTAGAAAAATATTTTTATAAAAACAGAGTGGCTTGTCCTTTAAAGAATATAAAAGAAAATTAATGCATGGGCTTTTTAAGTAAACGTGCTATACAGTAAGAATTAACAAAATGTCCATCGACTTACTCTGCAATGAAAATACGTAGTAATTACCTGCGGCACTTGTTAAATATGTAGTCCTGATTCCACATGCAAAACTTCTAGTCTACTAGCTCTGTGATCAGTAAAAGGACTTGCATATTGTAGCTTCATTCTAGAATGTGGTCCTGAGTCAATTAATGTGTGCACCACATTCTGAGAACACTGCTCAGAGTAACAAGACTGAGAATGAGAAAATTATCCATAAAATACAACTGGTTTGAACTTTACTAGAATAAAATTAGGACTGTGTTCACACCAAGAAGTAATTCATTTTTTCCTCATAAGACATTTAAAGTTATCTAGTTTATCCTACTAGGAAGAATTTTCTATCTGCTTCTCGGGTATATAAAATAGGTGCTACATAATCATTTTAAAATTCCTTAAAATATAAATATCAGATTAAAGTTCATAATAATTTAGTTAAGGCCTAGTAGAAGGGGAAATAAAATAAAATCATAAGTAAAGTTGAGCCTACTTAGAAAGAAACAATGTACCATATATGATCTAAGTTAATTTCTTTTGGTTTAAATTAATATAGTCCATCGGTATGTTTGAACAATGAGGAGGTTTATTATAACTCAACAAGGTATCTTACAGAACTCAAGGGGAAAACAAGGCTAAGTCACACTAGGAAATTAAGAGTTATGTTCTGAATTTCTCGATTTTATGTATAGAACCATGTAATCTCACATCCTCATATCAGTTTCCGTATTCACTTCTTATTTTTGTCTTCCTAAAAATTAGCTTTTCCCTCCTGCCCACGTGAGTGCATTGAAAATATCCATTTGTAGCTCATGTATTGTCAATTCCCTCTTCTTTCAATTTTTATGCTCTTAAGAATGATCTCATCACAAATATATTTTAAAAATATATCTTTAGTTGACATTTTGACAAAATTTAAGTCAAATATTTCCACAAGCAGAACATGGATAAATGATGAGGTAACTTTAAGCAGCCCGATATGTGTATTTTGATTTCCAAAAGAAAAGAAGAGAAGGGAATTACAAGGGGGGGGGGGGGCGGAAATGGAGGAAATATTTGCCAAAATTTTCCAAACATGGTAAAATTCACAAATTTGAGCAAGTCAATAAAAATCAAGATCCAGAAACATGAAAAAAAAAACACATATCATAATCAAAATGCTCATAATTGGTGGAAAAAAGAACAATATATTTTGTCTTTACTTTGTAGTTACCATATTCTATATTTATTATTGCTTTGTATAGATCTTTATTTCTACCAGTAGAACAGATAAATAAATAATAGTTTAGTCATACAATTAAATTCCACTGAAAATGAAAATGTATGAAATGCAAATATAAATCACAACATGGCTCAACCTCATGAGCATAGTATTAAGCAAAGGAAGCTGACATAAAAAAACATAAATTGTCCCATTCTGTTTACATTAAATTAAAACAAAAAATAAGCGTAATATTGAGGAGACAGAAGGAAGCTAGCTAGAAAGGGACAGGGACCATCGGGGGAAAGAAGTAGGACGAGGGACACCAATTAGGTGAAGTTACTAAGACAACCCAACTGTGCAGGGAAAGAAGGACAAGAGCAGGAGAAGGGAGCTTTAAAATGAATGGATGTTGCTAAGAGAGACAGCTTGGAAATAACCAATCACAAGGCAGTGAGCTGTATAGACCAATCTAAAGAATGTGGCTAAGGCAGAATTCTTTGAAAGGACCAATCAGAAACTATCAAGGCTATATCTACCCTTTTACCCCAGATAAAAAGCACACATCTCCTATGGCAGGAGATATACTTCCCTGTGCCCATAAGGCTTATGGCCATGTGGGACTTTACACATGGACTAATGGACTTTAATTAGCTTGGATGCTGAACTATATCCTACTGTAACATGAAGCAAAATCTCTGGACACTGGCTTGCTTTTTACTCTCCTGTGACCCTTTCCAAGACTAGCTTCTCTCAATAAACGTTGCTTTCACTAACCATTTTTGTCTGTGAATCAATTCTTTGGTTTTGTGAGACATCAAACTCGGATTCAAATCCCGCATTTTGGTTTCAACATTGGTGTCAACTTAAGGTGATGTCAGTTTAAGGAAAAACAGCCAAGTGATTACCATAAATGCCAAGACTGCAGCTACCTTGGAAGGGGTATGGGTATGAGAAAGGACAGAAATTAGGATATGGAACAAGGTTGAAGGGTGTTCTATTTCTCAAAGTGTACGTTGCTTACAAACATGTTCATCCTGTGAGAAATCAGAGTTGCCCTTCTGTTTCATTGGGAAAGTGACACACATTTCTGTATGTGCATTGTTTTTATTAATAAATGTTTAAAAAGAAAGGATTTAATAATCCTAAATTTGTAAATCAGGAAAAAAAAAATGAATACATTGCCAAACCATGTGAGTCCCAGTTACTTTAATTAGAATGGAATAATGACTTGTGGTTTGAAAACATAGATTTATATTTTAAAACATACGATCTCTATTTGTTTTTATGAGATACATTCACTTTATTCTGTTTTATCTTTAAGATGGCAATACAAGCATTTTAAAAAATACAGACTTATAGAAGTTATTATGAAGATTAAATGGACTAATGCTGATTTCAACTCAGAAATATATGTCAAGGCTACTCTCTCCAGTTTTATTGCAAAAACCTGCATTCAAGGCACCATCACCTTATACAAGAATGATTGCTAAGTCTGGATTTTTTTGTTTCAAGTGCATTTCAAGCTTAGTTTTCATTTATAAAATAAATTGATAGCATTCTGAACTTCATCTAGCATTTTGCTTGAAAAACTTCCACTACAGGATGAAGTTCAGTTTCCTTAGGTGACACAAAAGCGGTTTTCAAATTCTATACTTCGCTCACTCTCCATTTTTATTTTCAACAAATCTCTCTCAAGAAACCTATTCTCTCCCAACAAGAACTTTGCAGAATTCCCCACCCTCTCTTTTTACTCCATATATTTGAACACAGTTATCTCTACGGCTGAAATGTGCCCTCCCATTGTCTGAAAAATTATTCATTCTTCCAGAAGCTGCTAAAGTTATCCTCTTCTATTAAATCGTAAGGGTTTTCCCTGACATATTCAACATGTCTAAGCTCTGAGCCTCTTGTGTACTTTATCAATATCTCTGTAACTCCAGGGGAAATTTGGCATGATCCATTGTCTATATCTAGATTACTACTTAGGCAAGTTTTAGGATTTTGCTGGCATTTTCATAGAAGTGATTCCTTTTCCTTCTCTAACAGGTACCAGAAAAAGTGAAAAGGAAGAGATAAAAGCTGGCAAGTAGCAACAAAGGAAAACAAAACAAAACATGTGTCTACTCCATTCAGATAATTCAGGGAGTTTTTCTTCCCTTTACCTAGCTATACTCCCAAAATTTGTGCTGCATCAAGGTATTCTCAAGAAAAGTAAATGAAAATGAGGATGGATGGGCAGCTGTGGTTTCAGTACTAAATGTCAAGAAATCTAAGGAGTATATCACATGAAAAAATAGAAATGAAAGCATAGTCAACGCAAGTTAGACTGTTTCTCCAATGTTGGCCATAGCCCACATTTCACAAACTTACATATTAGACGGAGTCAATGTCAATGTTTGTTACTCATATCCAGGTTTTTTTTCAAGGATATTAGATCCCATTGTTGCTTAACCAACATAACATTTTCTCCTAGAATAGTAGACATTTCACCCATTTAGAATATCTGGCATAATGAGTAATGCTCTGGAGTCCTTTAAAGCATTCTCCCATGAATAAATTGTGTTCCTACTCAAACAGGCCATACACAGATTTGCCCTTGTTAAAAGGAGTTCTATCACCAGCCTTTCATTGGAGTGTGAAATTTGGAAACCCTTTCATAGATGTAGGCTTTTGGAGGTGAATGTCTTTCATGATCCCAGCATTTCTTTCTCTCACAATTAGCATTTACCTGGGCCTTTCAGGGCAGGGCAGTTTCAGCTGATTTGAAAGATAATTGCTTAACTCACCTGAATACTCACCAGAGACGCACAAAGTAAGTTTTGGATGCCCTGTGACATCCCAGATGATGAGACACAATTCTCCATGGGTCTCTCATGTTTCTAGAAACAACTTGCAAGAAAGGCTTTCACTATTCTTCTTCTTAGACAATCTTTTTAAGGACATTTGTATTACCCTAAATTTTTACTCTTTTTTAAAAAGATAGACTTTATTTTTAGAGCTGTTTTAGGTTTATAGAAAATTGAGCAGTTAGTACATATCCCCTATACCTCCATTTGCTTCCAACCACAGTTTCTCATTGTTAACATTTTGCATTAGTGTGATATTTTGTTAAAATAATGGACCAACGTTGGTCCATTATTATTAACTCAAGGCCATGGCTTACATTAGAGTTCATTCTTTCTGGTATACAATTTTGTGAGGTTTTGACTAATGCATAATGTCATGTATCCACCACTAGAGTATCATGCAAAATAGTTTCACTGCCCTAAAAAATCTGTTTAAATATTTATATTTTCCTCCTTACCCCAAAACCCTGGCAGCCACTGATCTTTTTATTTGTCTATAATTTTGCCTTTTATTGAAAACTGTTATGTATTTAAAGTTATACAGTTTGTGGCAGTGAAAATAAGAAACATATATTTAGTCTTTGTTCCCTATTCCTGGCACAGAGCTTCTATAACCTTGGGATTCTCTGAATGATGGGGATTATTGGAGCATTTTCTGTTACTCATAATGATACCCTTCAAATCATACTTTATTTTAATAAAGTGACTTTTGGTGGACCTCTACATAGCTTCAGAATTGGGGCTGGTTGCCAGAGGAACCATCCATGTGATTAGAATGTTGGGATTTTAAAGTCCCTTGTTGGACATTCAAGGAGGAAAGAGAAGCTAAAGATTGAGTTGGTTGGTCAATGATTTAATCAGTCATATCCATATCATACCACCTTCATACAAACCCTTTAAGGATGGAATTTTGAGAGCTTCTGGGTGGGTGAACACATTGAGGTTCTGGGAGGGTGACATGCCCAGAGAAGGCATGAAATTTTTGTCTTTTCCCCCATACCTTGTCCTATGACTAACTTCAATTTTGCTGTTCCTGAGCAGTATCCATTACAATAAACCAGGACTGGTAAGTGAAATGTTTCCCTGAGTTTTGTGAGCCACTCTAACTGTCAGATGTCCATAGGGAATTGTGGGAACTGAATTTATAGCTAGCTGGTTGGAAGTAGAGGTGGAGACCTGGAACTTGTGACTGGCTTCTGAGGTCACAAGTGGGAGCAGTATCCTGCTATACCCAGGTAGTTAATGCTAGAAGTAAGATATCTAGTTGGCATCTGGAGAGTAAAGAATTGTTTGATATGGGAAAAAAATCACCCACATTTGGTGCGAGAAATGTAGTGAGCAATAACAGTCGAGAATAGCCTTTTCAGACTGGTTTCTTTCACTCGGTAATAGGCATTTTAAGATTCTACCATTCAAGATTCTCTCTCTCCCTCTCTTCCATCCTTCCTTCAGTCCCTCCCTTTCTTCTTTCTTGCCTTCCTTCCTTTCTTTCTTTTTTCATGCAGATGTTCAGTTATTCTACTATCCTTTGTTGAAAATATTATTCTCTCTCCATTACATTAACTTTGTTCCTTTCTCAAAATTCAGTTCACAATATTTGTGTGGGCCTATTTATTCTTTTCCATTGATATATGCACCTTTTTCTTCACCAGTGTCATACTGTCTTGGTTACTGGAGCTATATACTAAGTCTTGAAGCTAAATGGGTCAGTCCTGCAACTTTGTTCTTCTTACTTTTTATTTTGATTGAGTTTTACTTCTTTTTAGTCTTCTGATGAGAAATGGGATGTAATTCATATTCTTTACTCTATAGATAAGGTATGCCTTTTTCTTTCTTTTTGTTTTTCTTAAGTTTGAATATGACATACCTAGGTGATATTATTTTTATTGGTCTTCAATTAGGTTTATGAATATATGATTTGGTATCTATAAAATAAGCTTTGGAAACTACTCAGTGATTATTACTTCAAATATGCTTTTAACTTCTTGGTGAGCTCATCGAAGTATTCTTAATGTGTCAGTGTTCTTATTTCTAGCATTCCTTTTCAACATATCCTTAAGTTTCAATCTTTCTGTTAGTTCCCATCTATTCTTTCATATTGTCTACTTTTTCCATTAATGTCCATAGCATATTTCTCATAGTTATTGTAAATTGCTGGTCTGATAATTCCAAAATCTCTTTCATCTGAGTTAGAGCCTCTTTCTCACTTTGTCTCTACAGTTTCCCCTTGTTTTATGGCATGCCATGTAGTTTCCCTTTTGTTGTTGAAAGACAGAATGATGTATTGAGTAACATGAACTCACATAAATAAACTTTATTGTGAAAGATTATGTTTATTTGGGTACTAGTTATACCCTGCTTACTCTTTGCTATAGTTGTAGGTGCCTGAAACTTCAATTTTCTCCAGTGTTCTTGTTTTCCTCCCTCTTCTTGTCTTTGGATCTCCCTAGAAACTTTGTTCTTAAATAGTGTCTGAACATTGCAATCTATCAGCTGTAATGTTCTGTTATTATACGAAAGCCTTGTTGATGTGATAGTAGAGTGTGGGGAAGGGAAAGTATTCTGAAATCCTATAATTAATGCTCAATCTTTTAGGGGGCTTAAGTCCTTGGGTTGTTACCTTTACAAGTGCTTCTCAGTTTTAGTTTTCTTCTTAGGTGAGAGAGAAAGGCTAAGGCATGCCGAAGTTGGGTAATTTATCTTCCTCCATTTTCAATGAAGTAGTTCACTTTGAAGGGATTATGGGCAAAAGTCTATGAGTATATTGCAAAATTTAAGGTTGCTTTTTTTTCTACACCTGCTGATGCATGAGATTTTTAAAAAAAATCTTTACCATGAGAATCTGTTAGTGTTCCAGAGTATAATATTATGAAATGTATGGGTCCACCTAAGCCTGGGACTCCGGAAAATTTTAATTCTTAAACTTCTATACTCAGTCTCCAGTAGTTTATCAATTACAGTTTACATTTCCCTACTAGTCTCTGGCTCAGTAGCTTCTGCTCTTGGAAAGGTGTGATTCTCTTGCAAAGATGTGATTCTCTATATTACAGTTTTTAGTGTGTAGTTTTCCCTGTAACATCAACTATCTGATGGATCTTAAGAGTTGTTGAACTTTTAGTTTGTTCATCTGTTGTCTTTTTGTGATAATGGAAGAAATATCTTCCAAGCTATTTACATGTTGGAGCAGAAGATGTAACTGAGCAATTTTAAGGGTATTTGTATAACAAACAGCTTTGGAAACTAATGCTCCCTCCAAAAAAAGCAGGCTTATTATAGCATTTGAAGATATAATGCCTCCCTCCATATCAAATAGCAGGTGTGTTTGCTCTTCAGAATTGAAAAGATAATATCTCTCTCCAGAACAAAGCACAGGCTTGTAAGCTGCTCATTATAAAAGATTCCCCATGTTCAGGGATGTTTTGCAATGCAATCCACTATGTTTGCAGGTGTCATTTAGCCCTCTTTCTGTCATTCCGTGAGAATTCTGTTTGCTCCAGTTCAAAGAACAGTAAGACAACTTAGCAAAGTATTCATGAACCATATTAAAATGATCTCACTTCATTTGGAACCTAAAATAAAGCAGCTGACTTAATTTTTTAACCCCTTTGCTTTCATAAGTTCAAGTATTAAGTACCTACTAAAAACATTTATTCATCTTCTCTAAGTGACTAGAGTAAATTTGGGAAAAAAAAGGATAAATAAAATATTATCATGTAACAACTTAATGAGTTATTCATTATCTTATTTACTCTCTGAATTTCAAAAAACAAATGCATCCCAAATTTGAATTTTTAATTAATTATTTGCTTATTGTCAGCCCTAGGGGTGGAATACTGTACCAGAGGAGACAGTATTAAGCTACAGGGCATCAAAGACAGTGAGGAGAATCAGTTGGAGGCTATGAAATTGTGAAGCAGAGTTAAGATATTTAGAGTTTTACAAACTAATGCCAATCAAACAAAACTTTGACCTTTCCTGGAGAAATAAAACATTAGAAATTAAATGGTCATAAGCCATCAATACACAAAGAATCAAAATATTTATATACATCTGCAATGAATCCCACTGCAATTTTGCTCATCAAAGGCCAATGTCTAACTGTGATTTGAATAGACTCTTAACAGAACTGTGAACTGATTATTTCCCTGTAAAACTTAGGTTCTGGAATTCTTTGCATTATTGCCCACATTTCATGATATCTATATATATAGCCTTATGTTCGCTCATTTTTAAAACATAAAGTGTTAATATTCTTTTGTTAATAAAACCTTAATGTTTATTATCACTAATTAAATCTTAAAAACGATCTTTTAGATGCTTAAGCATCTACAATTAATATAAAATGCTAATGTTTCTTTTTAAAACAATTCATGAAGATCAAGCATATCAGTGAATTTAGTTTCTTACTAAGTCTTCCAATTGCAATTTTCTGTTTTTATAGCAAAGTGGATTGATGTTATGAAGCTGATTTTATAGAATTATACATAAAATCTCAATTTTACTAATGATTTTTTTCAGTTACATGAAGTGATCTCATTGAATTTGATATTCCTCATAAAAATTTACATGTGAAATATCAGCATTGATATATTTTCTATATTTCACAATAAGATTTGTCAATATATCACTGTTGGGAAGTCTCTTGTTGTTCAAATGTTTAAATAATTACCCACATGGGTTTAAATAATTACCCACATGGGTTACTGACACTTTTTATTTGAAAAAAAGAAAAGGAGAACTAAAAAGAAAGGAGTTTGACAAAACATCAGGCAAGCTTTTCTAACAAATGTTTTAATTTTATTATCATTCTTACAAGATAATAATAAAAAAAACACACTGAAGTCAAAGTAGAAAAAATATTGTGTATAATCAATTTATAGTTTAAATGTAAAGATGAGACCTTGGATTTAGAGTTGATCAGAGGAACAAGTTAAAAATTTGGAAGCTATTTGGATGGAATGGATGCATTTTGCATGTGAGAAGGACATGAATTGGAGGGGGTGCTGAGTCAGAAAGCTGTAGATTGAATGTTTTTGTGTCCGCCTAAAACCTAACATAAAGGAACAGCTAGAAAGATGGGTGTGTATGAAATAAGGAGGAAGTTGCACCAAACACTGAATGTTGGACTTCTCAGCCTCCAGACTGTGAAAAACAAATTTGTGTTGTTTAGAAGGCACTGATTCTATGGTATTCTGTTAGAAAAGCCTGAACCCACTAAGACACATTTAATTCAGCATTTTTTAAAGTTAAAATGTATTAAAGTTCTAATGTAATTTGGAATCCATTAGACTGATAGTGCCTCAATGCCAAAGGCATGCAAATTGTATCTGAGCCTGCATGCAAAGCAATTATTTACCAACCATGTTTTTAGATGATCAGGAAATTATGTTTAAGCACTTTCATCCTAACATAAGTATGTTATTTATACATAGGTGTTTTATTGCAATTTAATTATGTTATAGGAAATTGGATGGGGATTTGTAGTTAAGACATAAATGTTTTACTTTTCTCATTTAAATCAGAAATAGAATTTTATTGTTGTAATGCTGGACAAAGATTTCTCTATTCTGAAAAAAAATATTATTTCATGACTTGGATCTTTATAATTTCTACATATGTAATTATTTGCACTGTACCAGAGTTTCTAAATGCTTATAGCATTTTCAAAAAGGAAAGATTTCCACCAAAAAATGGAGTTTTGCTCATGAAAAATAAAATAATTTATTTTATCTAATCTCTCTATTTCTTACAAATTAATTTCAATTAACATTTCGTGTGATGATATTCAATGAAGGATTTATAATGACCGAGACAGCCTAATATTACCTTCAGTTAATTAAATCTTAAACAAGTTACACCATGGCTGGTGTGGCTCAGTTGGTTGGAACATCATCCCCTACACCAAACGGTTGAGGGTTCGATTCCCAGCCAGGGCACATACCTAGGTAGGGGGTTTGTTCCCAGGTCCATAGATACATGGGAAGCAACTGATTGGTGTGTCTTTCTCACATCGATGCTTCTCTATTCTCCCTTCCTCTCTAAAATAAATAAATAAATAAATAATCAATCAATCGTAGGCAATTTTTTTCTCTGTTATAGTACTCTGATCTTGTTCCAGCAAGATGACAGACTTCAGTTCCTGTCTTCTTGAAGGAAAGGTTTCAATCAAGAGACAAGAATTTATTGACCACAGCAAAAATATACTTAGGAGAGTGAAACAAGGAAAAACATAGAAGCAGCAGGAGAGCCTAGGCTGGGTTGCTTTAGCTCACTGGGGAGTCAGAGAAAAGGGAGAAAAGGTGGCCTTGTGGAGACAAGTTCAGGGAGTCAGCCCAGGACAAGCTACCACTGTGTATTGCTCCCCTAGTTGGAAGTCTTATGGGGTCCCTTGAAGGTTAGGGGATGAGGATACTTGCCTGTGAGGGTGGGAGAGAAGGAAGGGAATGGCACAGGCATCCTCCCTGGAGGGGAATATTCATCAGCTTTCTGCTGATGTACGAAGATGAGATTTATTCTCTTAGTTTGTCTGTCCTTGGGCATGGTTTGCAAATAGCGCTAATTGGATTTCTGTCACCTGTCCCCCTGAGTAGGATGATTTAAGCTATTTACCCTCTGGTTGGGGAGGAGAAGTGCAAACCACTCACTCTTAAGTCTCCTTGGTTTAGGGAAGATAGGATTTACTAGATGGCTGCAAACTGATGTTTAATATCTTAGTTTCCCTATTTTGCTTGTTCTGGAATTTTCCTAACTTTTATTATGTTACAACAATCTCCTCTTTTTTAGACAATTTGTAACTAAATCCTTTTTTGAGATATAAATCTTTTATAACCAAGGCTGTTTTTTTCAAGGACTTGAGGACCATCCTTTTGTGATATAATCATCAAGGAAGGTATCACCCCTATTTCCCAGCCTCTGTGGGAAGGTATTACCAACTAGTAAAAATGATGGCCTAATCGCATCCACCCCCTTCCTTAGAATGTTCTGTAATACTTTTTCAGTGTCTCATCCCAGTGCTAAAATTCTTCTGCCTTTTGTTTGAAAGGGGCTGAGTTTAACCTGTCACTCCTAATACAATAGTCTTAAATACATTCTTATTATTTTAAACAAGTGTCCATTCCAAATCATTCTTCGATAATATAGTGCAAGGCCAGCACATATACCTATCCTTTAAAAAAAATAAAGGTATATTTGACAAAATGAGGCAGGTTAGTAAAAAGCTAGAAAAATTCCTTGACAAGTGGAATGGGGAAACTAGGCCATAGAGTTAAATTGCCAATCAATTTACAGCCAGATAATCAATCACAAGGTCTTATCTTCCCTAATCAAAGACACTTAGGAGCAAACGGTTTACACATCCCATGCTAGGGTAAACCTGTTTCAGTTTTGGTCCCTCTTAGTGACATTCTTTGAAGGTGAAACTGACTGGAAAATGATCCTGACCTCTCAATAGGGTAATTTTGATAAATCAGCATATTAAAGGACACGCCTGGAAAGTTGATATTGTATTGAGATCCTCCCCTGAGCCCTCTCCTAAAAT
This sequence comes from Murina feae, assembly GCA_004026665.1. Taxonomy (NCBI): domain Eukaryota; kingdom Metazoa; phylum Chordata; class Mammalia; order Chiroptera; family Vespertilionidae; genus Murina; species Murina feae. The sequence continues at coordinate 15,931 of PVJC01027749.1, forward strand.
TGCTGCCTTTAAAAAAGCAGATAAAAACTCTTAGAACCAAGGGTTTTTGTCCCTCCCCCTCCTGCTTCTTTCATCAGGCATGCATTTGTGCTCTTTTTCTCCTAAGCTCTAAGGGTCCCAACCAGACTTTCAACCAGAGGAGCACAGGTAGCACCAGCCCATCCAGGATTAATGCCCTGAACCTGCCTCGAAGAGCCCTCCTTTAGCCTGACTTTCCAAGGGGCCAGGGAAGCTCTTCGAGGCTCACTGCTGTTGCTATTGAGAGAATTGACTTGAACACAGACTGACGGGTCAGGGGTCCAGTGGACACAAAGGCAGGTGGAGCACAGGCAGGGGCAGACAAGGCAGTATGAGCAGCCTAATCCCAGCAACCAACCAAGCAGAAATCATAGAATGTTTCTGGACTCAAAGCGGGAGGCATGGGAAACCAAGAGAGGGCCTGTGGCAACGAGGTGTATAATTGCATAGAAACGGAAACTTCAGCACAGGGACAGAGGAAGAACATAGAAACAGGGAACGTTCAGGTCCGTTGCTGGGCAAGAAGGAGGGAATCAATCAGGTGAGGACACAGGTAGACACAGAGCAGCCTTGTGGCAAATACATACCCCTGGACTACAAGGCGTCAGCGGGCAGCCCACTGTGGGTGCCCCTCCCCTGTGGGGAGTCTGAATCTGCTTGTAATGAATTTCCCAAACTTTTGCTTAAATCTTCTGGTCCGCGGAGCTCATTCTTCGGTGTCGCGAGACAAGATCCTGGGAAAACACCTGAGCTCACCGTGCTGGTCATCACTATGATCTTGCCTCTTCTAACGTAAGCCCTTCCTGTGTTTCAGTCTTCAGATTTAATCATTATGCTCTCAAAATCACCTTCACTCTTAGCATGGAATCTTCCATGCAGGAAGCCAAGAGCCTACACATCCTAGGCCTGGCAGGCCCTTTCACACACACGCATCCGCACCACACTCGTCTCCCCTGTGTTGAAGACCTGAGGCATATTTGTTTGTATTTTGGTTTTGAAGTTTCTAAATGCAATTACATGTTTGCCCGTACGTAAATTTTGTTATAAGAGCTATGAACTTGTGGTCATTAGATGAATGATAAGCCATGATGTTTTTTTTATTTTATTCTTTAAAACCAGTTACAAAGAGAGGAAGACAGAGAAACAGATGATGAGAGAGAATCCTCAACAAGCTGCCTCCTGCACACCCCCAAATGGGGATGGAGCTGGCAGCCCAGGAATGTGACCGGACTGGGAATCCAGCCACTACCTCCTGTTTCATTGGGTCGATGCACAACCACTGAGTCACACAGGCCAGGCAGGCAATGATGTTTTTAAAGAATCGCAAGAACAAATTACTTTGTGAAAAATCCAGTGAGTATTAAACGAAGCTGAATATTTTTGGCAAAATACAAATGTAGCATATTACATTATCAACAAAGCTTTGCTCTTAGGGAAATTATTTAATTCTTTTAGTTGTTTGGCTTATTGTTTTGTTTTGTTTTTTTTTAATTCTAAATTATCTTTAGTTAGTTTGTTTAATAAAACCTATTCTGGGAAAATATTTTGGAAAATGTTATTTAGTATTTTAAGGAAAATCATGTTTTTATACAAGTTATGATCTTTATTTTTAAAACATGGGAATAAAGAAAATATAAATAAAATTTTATAATGTGTCTTTAAATCTAGGAAAATATTACTTAATCCAAAATTCTGGTAATTATTCAAATTTATAAGGGATATTAGTCAATTGTAGTAATTTTATTTACACCAAAACAATAGTTTCAAAAAAATGGCCCTTTACACCATTCTATTTTTTTCTTCTTTTGAATACTGTGTTTTCTTTTCTCTAATTCAGGCTGCTTATATCTCTTTACAATTCACATGCATTGCAGATAATATGTATATATAGTTGACAAAATTTATACTTGTGAGTTGATTAATGTTGTTTTTTAATTTCTGGGGAAAAGCAGTTAATATTTATTGTATTTTGCTATAAAATTTTATATATTTAAAAATAAAAATATGATTATTATATAGAATTATTTAATCATATAAAATTTCAACATAAATGTTATTAGTACTATTATATTTAACTTACAAGTGGTACAGAAAATAAGCAAAAATTTATGTTATCTGTTATAAGCTTTCCTACAGTTTAGCCAAATAAACCCTTTTGATTGAGCGTAAATAAAGAATATTTTCAATGTCAGAAAAAAATATTTAAAATGTTTACAGTTCTACTAAAATTGCCATGGACATAATACATAAAATAGAGTGACTTGCTTTAACAGGACACTTTCAAGTGAAATAAGATTTTAAAGCAGAGTATAGCTAGAGTAGTTATTAAAAGACATCGAAGCAAATCCAAATAGGAAGAATTTACGCTCTTGAGTGCTTTGCTGAAATCCTTTCAGTCGTGTTGAGGAAAGATTGAGTCTGTGGTTTTCCAGTTTGCGCATCAGGTAAAACATAGCAGGGGGTGAAATGAATTCATCTTTCTGTCTACAAGTAAACGGAAAGCAATTTGTGTCTTCCCATGTGGTCACTTGAGGTGCTTGTCATGTTCAAGCTAATGGTATCAGGCACCCTCAGGTTGTTTAAGTATTCATGAAGTAATTAAATTCTCATTAACATATAAATAAAAGAAAACTGAAAACAAGTTAGCAGGCACCTAACATCTGTTCTAATGCTTTTAAGTATTAAAATTTGCCACACACAGAAGGAAAGTGCATTCTGTTCTGGGAAGTATTTTGCATAGATTATTTATAGAAACTGTAATTAAACTGATTTGGCATATTAAAGAAAGTTAACAGCAAAGTGTTACTTAGATAGTTTGTTGGTCTCTGTCACCTAAATAAGGAATTGGAAATCGATATGGGAAATGTAAAATTAGGTTTTGTTTGTTTTGCATTTCAGATAAAGTTATAAGAATAATTGAAATTTTATTTCCATCTGGAAATAAGGTGGTTAAATTTTAGACTATTCAGGCATACATCCAACTTTGCAGCTAAGTCCTTTTTATTGTAAAATATAAAATGGTTTGGAATCTTTCTCAAAAATTTCACTTAACCCATAAACTTAACCTTACTTACATGTAAAGATGATTTTCTTTTTAGTACTTTCTACTATGGATTTGTCAGATGTTAAAATGAAAATGTATTAAAGAGATGCTTGTGTTATTATCAACCTTTTTAGTTCATGCAATTGTCCATTTTTAATAGTCTTTTATATCATGGATTATATTTTATAATTGCCAATTTCCCAAATCTTTTGCTGTTTCACAGTTTTCCCAATCAATTTGTCATTCGAATAAAACAAATTCAATATTTTACCTGGGATTGTTAAAATCTATATTTGCTAAAAGTAAGGAGGACAGCAAATAAAAATAATGTGAACAAAGTTAAAGTGAAAATTACAGTGGAAGAAAGAGTAATTATTCCTCTACCTTCTAAGTTCTCTCTGGAGTCTCTGTTATATATAGATTGACAAAAGAAAACAAACTGAAATTCATTAAAATGTATACCTGATTTATACATGGGAGATACCAAGGCAAAAATGACTAACTCCTCAAAGTGGCTTAGAACTCAGGCTTAACTGCCATCTTCATTTAAAGAAAACAGAGAGAAAAGTGTGGGGGAGGCCAGTTATGAAAAGGTAACCGGAAAAGTGGTAAATAACAGTAAGATTTGTTATGTAGCCTTCTCCATTGATAAAGATACATAATTGTCTACAGATATTAAACTTTGTCTTTCCTGGTAGAGGGTAAATCAGGGAAGAAAGAGAGCTTTTCTTGTATCTGTTTCAACTCAATTTGTTCAGCACAAAGCAATTCTTGTGTGAAAGTGGCTTTCCTCTAGAATTTGGTATACCAGAGGAATATAAGTTGAAGTTTGTGCATGATAAGAGTAAGTGCAAGATAAAAAAAATAACAAAACCAAAAACACAGACCAAATTTTAAAGAATTTTATGCCACACTCAAATTTGTTCTTTTCTCTTTTTCATTATAGGGGGTGGGGATAGGCTAACTATGTGTACCTAAGTAAATTTTATGGTCTGAGAAAGGTTAATGTGGTATATTAGCACATTTATATCTAGAAAGTATTTATGGTTAAATGATTTCTATTGATCTTAAAAGATCAGAATATTATGTAGAATTTTAAAATCTCATTATGAACTATTGCACACATTAATCACATTTTCAATGATACATTGTCTTTATTTTGAAAATTTAATTCCCTTCTTTCAAATAATCGTTGTTCATCTAAAGTCCTTAGAAACAAAGGCCTTGAAAAGATGTAAGATTAATTAACCATTAAAAGTTGTCAATTTAAACCATTTTATTTGCCATTAAAATAAAAACTATGCAATTTCCTCTTTTATTTTCTGTCTGATCACAACTACTCATTATTCATGGCCCAAGAAAAATATTGCCTCACTCTCAAAAGCCTTTCCTGATTTATTCCCAGCAGCAACATTTGTCACATTTAAAACAAATATTTAGTTCATTTGTTAATGAGTCCTTTATTAATTCTCCCATATAATTTGAGTTTTCAAAGGTCGCTGTAACAAATTATCATAAACTTTGTGGCTTAAAAAAAAAAAGTGTGCTCTCAAGTTCTAGAGGCAAGAAGATGGAAATCAAGGGCCCAAAGACATGCTCCTTGTGAGGGCTCTAGAAGAGACCCTGTCAGCTTCTGGTGGACCCAGGCGTTTCTTGTCTTGTGGTTCAGTAACTCCCAGCTTAGCCTTTTCTTCAACGTACTTATCTTCTCTGCTTCACTCTTCTCTTCTCAAAAGGAAGATTGTGATTGGAGTTAAAGCCCACACAATTAATCCAGGATGAGCTCATGTTGAGATCTGTAACTGACATCAGTGAAGATCCCTTTTCTAAATGAACTCTATTTCACTATTATTGCACGATAGGATTTGGACATGTCTTTAGGAGACACCGTTCAAGCCACTGTGCCTATTTAGTGTATTATATCTCTGCCTTCCACAATCGAAGAACTACTATTTTCTGAGTTCTGTAAAAATAAAATTCTTTTCACTTAGCATTATGTTCTCCAGCTCCATCCATACGCCTGCAAATGCTAAGAACTCCTTCCTTTTTACAGCAGCATAGTATTCCATTGTGTAGACGTACCACAGCTTTCTAATCCATTCATCTGTTGATGGGCACTTAGGCTGTTTCCAAATTTTTGCTATGGTAAATTGTGCTGCTATGAACATGGGGGGTGGGGGGTAAGCCAGTCAATGAAAGAAAAATACCACATGTCCTCACTCATCTATGGATAATAATAACCATTATAAACTGGTGAACAAAAATAGATTCAGAGGCAGAGCAACATCAAACAGACTGTCAAATTATAGCAACAAGGACAGGGACATTGGGGCGGCGGGGGGGGGGTAACAGATCAGACATGGGACTTTTATGCATGCATTTAAGCATAACCAATGGACACAAAACACTGGAGGGTAGGGGAGGCGGGGGGAAGGGCAGGGGGAAAAAGAGATATATGTACTAATCTTTGTAAAGCTTTATGTAATAATAATTTTTAAAAAATTAAAAAATAAGAAAGAAAGGAAACATTGAAAAAAAATAAAAAAATAAAAAAATAAAAAATAAATAAAAATAAAATTCTTTTATTGGCAATGCCTGTGTCCTCTATCCTATGTAGCTTATCAGGGTTCTTTGCACATATAATTAGTTTAATGTAGGTATTTTAATTGAGACATTCTTTAAGGGTTGTCTTAATTTCTATCAGATATGTTTAATTAAATATACTGATGTTGCTTCTGGTAGAAAAATAATCACTTAAGTTTTTGGTATTTGGATACCAAGTGTTCAAATGTATAATTACAAATATTGAGGTAATTTTGGATGGAAACATTAGTGCAAAATTCAAATGACTGCTATCTTCAAATTTTACAATCTTACAGTTGTTCTGAATTTTCCTCACTATTTCCACTGGTTATAGGTAAACAATATGTTTTTAAAACTTTTCATTATATTTGTATTAAAGTCTAAAAATACAGTACACAGACGACATCAGCCTGAATACATCACTCATATGTGAAATACATATTTAATTGATCTCCTTCCATTAAAACATTTAGAATACTGCTATGAAAATTACGTATATCTATACTAATAAAAGGGTAATATGCTAATTAGACCTGGACACCTTCCAGATATCCTTCCAGACAAAGCCATCATGGCAGGGCCAAGGCAGAGGCAGTTAAGCGATCAGGCTGGCAAGGGAGGGCAATGGGAGCAATCAGGCTGGCAGGGGAGGGCAAAGGGAGCAATCAGGCTGGCAGGGGAAGGCAGTTGGGGGCAAGCAGGCCAGTGGAGGTGCATTTGGGAGCTATAGACTGGCAGGGGTGGCATTTGGGGGTGAGCAGGCTGACATGGGGGCAGTTGAGGGCAAGCAGGCCAGCAAGGATAGGGCAGTTGGGGCAAGCAGGCTGGTGGGGGGAGTAGTTGAGGGTGAGCAGATTGACAGGGGTGCAGTTAGGGGTGAGCAGGTTGATGGGGGCACAGTTTGGGGTGAACATGCCAGCACGGGGGGCAGTTGGGGTGAGCAAGCTGTCAAGGGGGGCAGTTGGGGGTGATCAGGCTGGCAGGCAAATGGTTTGGGGTGATCAGGCAGGCAGGCAGGTAAGCAGTTAGGAGTCAGCAGTCCCGGATTAGGAGAGGGATATACAACTGCTAGTTTAGGCCTGATCCTATGATGCCTAAACTGGCAGTTGACATCCTCTGAGGGGTCCCAGACTGGAGAGGGTACAGGCCAGGCTGAGAGACCCCCCCCCCCCCGTGCATAAATTTCATGTACCGGGCCACTTGTCTATATATAAAAGCCTAAGCAACCATTACTATGGAACAACCAGAACGACTGGAATGACTGGTCACTATGATGTGCCAGGGGCAGATGCTCAATGCAGGAGCTGCCCCCCGGCCCACAGGCCCCTATCACCAATGGGGCCTGCCGG
>PVJC01027750.1:0-23055 GCA_004026665.1 Murina feae
TTCCTTCTGGCCCGACGTGGTGTCTATTGGTCTGCTGCCCCCTAGAAAGCCGGGCTGGAGAGCTCCCTGGCGGAGACGGAGTGTCGCTACGCCACGCAGCTGCAGCAGATCCAGGGGCTGGTCAGCAGCCTGGAGGCCCAGCTGGGGGAGCTGCGCAGCGAGATGGAGGCTCAGAACCAGGAGTACAAACTCCTGCTGGACATCAAGACGCGGCTGGAGCAGGAGATCACCACCTACCGGAACCTGCTGGAGGGCCAGGATGCCAGGCAGGGCGGGGTGCAGAGGGAGGGAGTAGGGAGGGAGGAGGAAGGGGCCAGTTGCGGCTGGGGGCCGAGCACCATCCAGGGGGTCCATAGTGCTGCAGTGAGCGAGGACGGGGCAGAGGCTGGGCTTTTGGCTATTACCTTGCGCAGGTCACGTCACTTCTCGGGACCTGTGTGTCCTCTGCACACAGCAGCCGTGGTGCTAAGGCTGGTTCCATTCCACGAATGATGCAGACGGGTGTATCGTAGACCAGCATCTGTCTGCACGTGGGTGGCATGGCGAGACCAGCTCTCAGCCTTAGAGCAGTCAGACGTGGGGGTGGCGATGTAGGGGGCTGGGGAGGACGGCCAGGCCTTAGCTTACATCTGCTTCCCCCTCTTTCAGGATGGCTGGCGTCGGCACCAGAGAAGGTGAGAAGGCTTCGCTCTTCCTGAGTGGGGAGGGGCGTGGTTGAACCCCCCATCCCTGCTGGAATGGGAGGAAGGAGAAAGAGGCCAAGCATGCCCGTGGGGTGGGACACACCCATTCTAGTTGGCACCTCTTCCCCAGGGGGACCCTCTAGTTGAAGGTTTATTGAGAACCTAGGGCCACCCTCCCCGAGGCCCCGCCGCCACGCGCTTGGGCTGAGACGCCCGGGATGACTCCCTGTCCACGTGCAGTTAAAACCCTCGACATCCGTGCTCGCTGCCGGGCACCTGCCGCTGGCTGCCACCGCCCTTCTCTGCGATGAGTAATTCAACACCAGCCCTTCAAGGATGGGCCATGGACACTCGCAGGGGTGCTGCCCAGTTCTCCCCAAACTCAGCCAAGGTCCCGCCCCCTGGGAGTGGAGGAGGACAGGGGTGAGGGCCCCCCAACTCTAAAGCTTGCTCCTTCTTTCTAGCCTCCCTGGGAGGCGGCGGCGGCGGAGGCAGCGGCAAACTCCACATCAACGTGGAGGAGTCAGTCGACGGGAAGGTGGTTTCTTCCCGCAAGAGAGAGATCTGAGTGCCCAGGGCGGGAGAGCGGTCCCTCCCACACCCACCCTCCCCGGCTGACGGAGGGCTGCCTTCAGCGGGGCCAGCACAAGAGGGTCCTCGTCTCCAAGTTGGAAGCTTCGCTTGCTCCCCCCCCACCCCGTCCCACCAACCCCCAGCTCCCCCCCGTCTCATCGTGTAACAAGGCCTTCCCTGTGGTGTGGTGTCTGCCCAGGCAATAAAAATCGCTTTTCCTTTCAAATCTCTCTCTCTCTTTTTTTTTAATTTTGCTTAAAATATTACAAGTGATAGGTAGGTCTCCATTTTTTCCCCTTGCCCTTCCCCCCGCCTCTCCTCAAATATCTCTTTACATCCAGTTTTTCTTGTCGGGGCCTCTAAGGAAGCCCAGGGCCCACATGCTGACATCTCCCCCCACCTTGGCCTCTTCCCTACAGGGTCATAATTCATTCTTTGGGGTGCCCAGCACCCCGGGACAAACCCAGGCTGCCCAGGTGACTTGTGTTCTGATGGACTCCATTCGGTGATCATGGGGTGGGAGACGGGGGTGGGTGGGTGAGGAGGGCCTTCCTCAAAGAGGTTTTGCAAACTTAGCGCCGAACTTGGCAGAGCGACTAATTATTCTTTTTTATAGACATTATTTTTTATTTTTGTAGCTTACAAAAGGAATAAATACGCTTTATGTGAAACCATCAACTAATGACTTACCGTGTGACTGGCCGCACGCATGGAGTGTGTACTGGGTCCCTGCTGTGCGGTCGACACTGTGCTGGGCACACCCACCCACGGGGTCTCCTGTAATACAACGCGGGGGGGGCGGGGCGGTGAGGATTGGCTCCTCTCATCTTAGAGATGAAGAAGCTGGGGAGAGGCAGGACTGGCCCAGTGGCCTCATGGTTGAATTTAAAGTAAGCAGCAGGGTTGGGGCTGAGCCCCAAGTTTCTATGACTCCAAGCCCAGGGCTTCCTCTGGGCCTCAGGCCCCAGCCCTTCCCAGTTCATTGCCAGGGCCCTCCTCCCCCACAGGTGCTGTTGAACCTCCCTCCTTCCAGCCAGGCACACCTGACCTCCAGGTGGCAGAGCCATTCCCATCTCTGCCCCCTGAAGTCGCCAACTCCTCTGCACAAAACACTTCAAGTATCCAGAGAGAGAAAAGCACCAGCTCCAGGAGGGCCTCCCTGATTTCCCCAAGCTTACATCCAAAGCAACACCAACCCCCATTGCCCTCCTCCGTCCAACCCTGCTCTTGCTCCCCTGACTCCAGCATTTCCACGCTCTGGCCCATTAGAGCCGGGGCAACCACACACACCTGATTCATTGCCTCTGGTGTGGGGCTGGTTCCTCTAGGATTCTTAGCGCTGGAGAGAGGGCAGGGAATGAGGAAGTGGAGACCTCTGGGTGCTGTGGCTGGGCTGGGTCAGTGGGGAGAGGGAGAACTGGTTTCTTAGCCTTCTTGGGAAGAGCAGGTTGGGGGAGGGGGAGCCTCTGTGATCCTGAGAATCAGATCATTTTGGGGGAGAGCCAAGCCCTCTGAGAGGGGGCCCCCTGGGCCTCGCTGCACAAAACTCCTTGCCCGGCAGCTCTGGTTGGAGAGAAGCTGGCTCCTGTGCTTTCTGGGGGAGATTTAATCTAGAATGTGTCTCCTGAGTACACACTTTCCCTGGGGCTGGAGGAAGCAAACACAATGCATGAAGTGCCTGCGCTGTGCCAGGCATTCGACGGATGGCATCTCACTCACTCTCCCAACAGCTTTGCAGAAGCGGGGTCCGCCTTCAGCATCAGTTTTCAGGAGCGGAACTCGAGGCCCAGGGACGTTAGCTAACTCGTGGGCTGGGAGATAGGGAAACCGAGTCTGGGAATTGTCTCTGATTCCAGATCCCGGCTTTACCCTGACGTCACAAGGGTGACAGGCAAAGGACACGCCTTTCTTACCAGGAAATACCTAGTGGACACTCACTTCTTAACCTCTCTGGGCAGCCTGGTCCAGCATCCTACAGCCACTATGGTCAGAAAGATGATCCTCGCATCTAAGTTCAGTCTCTCACGCTGTGGTTAAGCTTATGATGAAGCCCCAGGCACCAGTGCCAGGTCCCCAGGCTCCTGGAAACAGCCAGGCACCTTCCTGAGACTCTCAGACCCAACGGCCTGGCTGCTCCTGCCTCACCGCCTCTGGCTCTGTTGCGCAGTCTTGGGCCCTAAGCAGTGAGCACAGGTGTTCTCAGCCTTTACTCTTTAGAGTCATGACCTCTGCAAGCTGCAGAGAGGCAGCTGGGGCCTTCTCTGGGGGCTGGGCCCCAAGCTGGGGGAGGGAGGCTGTCTCTCTCTCTCTCCCTGCAGCTCAGGGTCCTGCTCTGCTGGGGCTCCAGGAGGGCTGTCAGGAAAGCCCTGGGACTTGCCAAGCCCTGGCCCCTGCCTGACCCTGGAGTGAGCTGTCCACGCCCAGGGGTAGCTCTGCCAGGCCGAGCCCTTAAATAGTCTCAGCAGAGATGGCCCGCCTCCTGCCTGCCCCTGGGCTGAGGGCGGGTTTGGCCTCCAGTCAAACTGAGCAGCAGGCACTGGGCCTCCCTTTTCCCCACCAAGAGAGGGCAGCTTTGGAACTAGGGATTAGGGCCCTGGGTGCGTCCTTTGCTGGGGCTGGGCTTCCTAGAGCAAATGGGTGATGTGCCCACCACTCTCCCCCTGAGGACTCTGGCTGGTCCCTGTCCCACTCCGGGCCTCAGTGTCCCCATCTTTACATCGAGGAGTCTGGTTGCACATGATGGTTTGGAAGGTCTCTGTGAGTTGGGACTCAGAGGGGAACCGGACTGTGGGACCTGGGACAGTGGGGCCATGTCTACTCTGGGCACTGCTGTGTCCTCAAAAGTCCTGGGCTAAGGCATGCATTTGCTTCTCCTTTGCTTTCCTGCCTCTGACATGTCTCTGGTGCCTGATAGCAGCTTGGGCGTCTGCCCACCTGGTGCTCACCTGGCCTCCGTGAGGGAAATGAGAAGGTGGCAGTAGCTGCCCGGCCAGTGTGGCTCAGCAGTAGAGCACCGACCCAGGAACCAGGAGGCCATCAGTTCCATTCCTGGCAGGGCACATGCCCAAGTTTCGAGCTCTATCCCCAGTGGGGGTGTGCAGGAGCAGCTAGTTGATGATGTTTCTCTCTCATCCATGTTTCTGTCCATCTCTCTCCCTTTCTCTCTCTCTAAAAATCAATTAAAAATATTAAAATAAGATAAAAAAGCTATACAATAAAAAAGAAAAAGAAAAAAAGAAGCTGGCAACTTCCCCATGAGATTTAGAGCTGGGGTGACCCCGCTGGATACCACTCCTGCTTCCCATCCTTTCCACCCCAAACCAGTAGACAGCACTGTGAGTGCCCTGAGCTTTGGCGCTCACACCAGAGATAGTCAGGCATCAGCTGCACTGGCTTTGCCACTGTGGGAAGCAGGACCATCTGCCAGCCGGGCCTGGGGGACAGGGTCCTGGGAACAGAGAGGTCAACAGAGAATACCACTGATTGGATAGGATGGCGCTAACACTGGCCTGAAAGAGGTTTACCAGGCAGTGATTAAGGGCGCAGACCCTGCAACCAGGGGTTTAAATCTTAACTTTGACACAATTGAGTTTGGGCAATGCATTTAACCTTCACGGGCCTCAGTTTCTTATCTGAAAAAAGGGTAAGATAAAAATAGTCAAGTTGCTCTTTTCTTTTTGGTCTGTGTTACATTTGCTTATTTATTTTAACTTAAATTCTTTATTATTTAAAGTATTACATAAGTCTCCTCCCCCCCCCCCCCCATCGACCTCTCCCCGGCTGCCCCCACACCCCATAGTCAAGTTGTTTTGAAGTCATGAATGTAGCATGTTTAACACAGCATTCAAGAAATGTTAACTGGTGTTCTTTTATTATCATTAAACACATGCAGAATGGAACACCCAGAGATTATTCATGCAGTTCACAGAAGTCTCTACGACAACATCAGGTGGGGTCGAGAGAACCAGGGTCCAAGTTTAAATCTTGACTTCATGGTGACCTTGGCCAAGTGGCTTGGTCTCCCTGGACCTCAATGGCCTCATCGATAAAATGGGGCCAATGAGCACCCTCTTTGGTTGTTGTATGGACTCAGCGGGTGAAGGGCAGCCTCATGGGCAGGGGGTGCTCACGTACCAGCTTTCTCTCTCCTCCCTGGAAACGTCCTGGGGAGGGGACTGCCTGTGGTGTGATTTCACCAGAAAGCAAAGCAGAAAGCTCAACACCAGCAAGCAGTGCCTCAGCCTGCACTCTGTCCTGTGCCCTCAGCCCTGGGACCTCCGGCCAGCTTCCCCCCAGAGGCCGCGCTTCCCTGTGGGTCAGAGGCCAGCATTCCTGCTGGGGAGGGGAGGGATGGGGCGGGGAAGGCTGGGCCCTGGCCTGGGAAGGGGGCATGTGTGTGCTGCTGGGCTTTGCAGGATCTGAGGTATTGTTCCTTTGAGAGGCGTTGGCTAGAACCTGCTCAGCAGCCCCAGGGAGCTCATCACTCCTGGCAGGTTCCATTAATCACCTTTTTGTCAGTTCTGATCCTCTCCTGAGAGAGCCAGAGCTCCTGGTTTGGGCTGAATCAAACCCTTTCAGAGGGAGAGCTGAGCCATCAGTTTGGGGCTGAAGGGCCGGGCCAGGTCAGGGGTCGGTGCATCCCGGGGTTCACCAGGGCTTTGGGCACCCGAAGCCGCCCTGCCTCTCTCCCTGGTGCTGACACCCACTGGGTAAAGCACAGGCCACTTCCTCACCTGCAGCAAACAAAGGCGAGAAAGCCCTGACTCAGAGCCCTCTCTCCTGGTCTTGCTGAGTCAGCCCGGGATCATCTCACACTGGGGCCACCCTACGCTGGCCCTAGCCTGGTCCCATGCAGACCCTCTGGCTGGTGTGGCCGGAAGGCTGCTCCTGAGAGGTCATTCACAGCAACCCTGGCCCCTTGGTGAGTGGGGCTGGAAGCCTGAGTCCCGGGTCCTTCATTCTCAGACCCGGAACCTTCTCCTTCTGTCCTGGGCACTGGGTGGTCATCTCAAGGCCCTTTTCTTCCAGCCTGGGTGGTGAGGGCCCCTCTGGCAGGGTTACTAAGTGCAGCTGAGCTTCAGCCCCTTGTCAGAGAGACCCTGGCCCCACGTCCTGGGCCACATCCTCCAATGTGGCCTCTTGGTCAAGCACTCATGTCATGTGGTTGGGGGACTGGACAGGGCCCCACTCAGGCACCGCAAGGCCTTCCGTCTGGGCTTGGCTGTGCAGCTAGGGCAGCTGGTATAATGGAGTCATGAAACACATAGGCCAGGCCGACCCAGGGCTTCTGAACCCTGGATCAGCTGATCCATGATTCTCTCTTATGATTGACATATATATATTTTCTCTCTCTCTCTCCCTTCCTTTCTGAAATCAATAAAAATACATTAAAAGTGCATTAAACTGGACATATGATTTGTACATTTTATTTTATGGTAATTACTAGGAGTCTGGTGCATGAATTCATGCACCAGCGGGTCCCTTGGCCTGGCCTGTGGGATTGGGTGAAAACCAGCTCTCTGACATCTGCCAAGGGGTCTCAGATTGTGAGAGGCAGCAGGCCAGGCTGGGGGACCCCACTGGTGCATAATCAGGACTAGGGAGGGACATGGGAGGTTGGCCAGCTGGGGAGGAACACAGGAGAGATCCAGGACATGTCCAGCCCCTCTTGTTCAGTCCCAACCAGCCAGACCCCAGCAGCAAGCTAACCTATCGGTCAGAGCATCTGCCCCCTGACGGTCAGTGCACATCATAGCATGTGGTTGAGCAGCCTTAGCATATCATTAACATATTATACTTTGATTGGCTGAACAGACGACCAGAAACTTAGCATATTAGGCTTTTTTTTTTTTATTATACAGGATACCTAAGAAATGAGCCTTAGGTCCAACAGAACCAGATGCGGGTCTTAGTCCTGACTCTGCCCTTCAGGCTCAGTTTCCTCATGTGTAAAATGGGGATAATAGCAGGACCCACCTCATCTGCTGCTGCAAGGCTTAAACTTCAAGTTCAAGATCACAATAGGAAGTTCTTAGCCCAGTGCCTGCACGTGCTGAGGTATCTGAGAGTGTGACTGATTGTAACATACAGGGTCGCTTCCTCTTCCTGTGCCTCAGTTTCCCCAGCTGTGCTGGATGGTCCCTAAGGTTCCTTGCCACCATAACTCTATCTTGAGGGTCTTGGAGTCATCTTCTTCTCAGCTAGAACACTTTCAAGGTAGTTGACCCTCGAGGACCAAGCGAAGTTTGACCTCAGCGTCGCTGGGGGCTCAGGGGCAGGTGAAATGCTAAGAAAGAGGCAGAGTTTTCTGGTCAGAGGTTTTAGAAATAGAAAGAAGGGAGGCCAAGGGCTGCGGTGACCTTGCAAAGCCACTCTGCAGCCACCTCTCCCTTCACAGAGGCACCTGAGAAGCCTTTGCAGCTGGGTCCCCATTCCAGTACTGGGTGGGGCCGAGGCCTCTGGGAGTGAGTTCCTCAAGTGGAGAGGTGAAACAGAATTCAGCTGTCAAAGGGCAGTCCTAAGCAGAACACCGTTCCCTCTGAATCATCCCTTTTGTCAAGCGTTTAAAAAAAACACAAAACAGCCAGCACCCCTTTCCCCCCAAGGCACAACCCACCCTGGAAAGTGGAGGCAACTGGGCTTGTGGGAAACAGAGACGCCCAGCTGGCACCAATCAGAGGGTGGGGTTGGGAGGAGAGGAGATGGGGCCACTGTCCAACCTCTCAGAGGGTGTATAAAAGGCACCCACTGGGGGAAGAGCCACATCCTCCGCCCAGGCCAAGTCAAGCTCCTGCCCGCACCTGCTCTCCATCTTCTCTCATCATGAGCCTTCGCCTGCAGAGCTCCTCCGCCAGCTATGGAGGCGCATGCCAGCTGGGGGGAGGTCGCGGCACGTCTTCCTGTTCTAGCCGATTTGTCTCTGGGGGATCCTCCGGGGGCTATGGTGGCGGCATGAGCTGTGGCTTCGGTGGAGGGGCTGGTAGTGGTTTTGGAAGTGGCTTCGGCGGTGGCTTCGGCAGTGGTTTTGGAGGTGGCTTTGGAGGTGGCTGTGGTGGGGGTTTTGGCGGTGGCTTTGGTGACTTTGGGGGTGGCGATGGCGGCCTCCTCTCTGGCAACGAGAAGATCACCATGCAGAACCTCAACGACCGCCTGGCCTCCTACCTGGACAAGGTGCGCGCCCTGGAGGCGGCCAACGCCGACCTGGAGGTCAAGATCCGGGACTGGCATCTGAAGCAGAGCCCGGCCAGCCCGGAGCGCGACTACAGCCATTACTACAAGACCATTGAGGAGCTGCGGGACAAGGTGAGCCCTTGAATGCTGAGGAGGGTCCCTGTGTGCAGAGCAGAGCTGGAAAGGCCAGGACATGCAGTTCCCCAGGGAGACCAGACGATGCAGGGCAGATGGAATTCTCACCCTTGCTGCTGGGGAAAATTCTAGTCTTTTACTACCAAGTGTCTCCACTCCTGATGGGTTTTTTCATGCCCTAACACCCCAAATGCGCCTTCTCCCGTTCTCCATTTTATTGCCGTTCGTACTCGTGTCAACGTTTTTATTGCTTTCCAAACAGTTATGTTATTAGTGACTCACCCTCTAGAGTCCTAACCCACTGAGTTATTTGGACACCGTGACAGTTTTAAAAGCCACGGAGAATGACTAGCGTCAATAGAGGAACGGACACAAGTTCACTCACTGGGCTGGAAATACGAGTTCACTTCGTAGGGCCCCCCTTTCAAGTGTGATTCTCAATTGGCTGCGAACAGGTAGGGGAGACGGAGGCAGAGGCTTAGGCAGCTTAAGTGGAGCTTCCCTCCAAGCCTGTCCATCATGGGTGATGCCAGCTTGTGGGGACAGACGCCCACCTGCCCCTGCCTGGGCTGAGGCCCAGCTCTGTGGGGTGGATTTTCAGTGCTTCAGGATAGAAAAGTTTAGCCAAGGAGTCCAAATGGATGCGTGTATTTGTTGGGTTTCCCCCTCTGCTCAGCCGGCAGACCAGCTCTGGCGCAGTGAGGCGCTGTGTGCAGCCAGGTGGACCGCCTCCTGGCCTAAGGGAGAGGCCCTCAGGACAGCGGCCTAGAGAGGTTGCTCGCCTGAGGCCTTGGAGACCTGGCTGTCCAAAGGTGTTCTCTTCTCAAGAGGGATCTGACCGGCCCCTTGCTTTACGGAGAAGCAACCCAGGTCCAGCTCCCATGCTCTCAGCCCTCCTCCCCCAGCTCCTGGGACCTCCCGCGCTTACCTTATGTATTTTGCAGATCCTGGCGGCCACCATTGACAATAGCCGGGTCATCCTGGAGATCGACAACTCCCGGCTGGCTGCTGATGACTTCAGGCTCAAGTGAGTGTCTTGTCCCCATTCACCATTCCTCGCAGCCTCCTGGTTTAGACAAGCGCTCATCTGAGCCATGATATAGGAGCGTTCCAGGAGCGAATGTCTTGAGACGTAGCCAAGTCCAGGGGGAGTCTAATGCCACCGATATGTTATTTTTCTCAATTAAAAAAAAAATCCTCCAGGTATGAGAACGAACTGACCCTGCGCCAGAGCGTGGAGGCCGACATCAACGGCCTGCGCCGGGTGCTGGACGAGCTGACCCTGGCCAAGACCGACCTGGAGATGCAGATCGAGAGCCTGAACGAGGAGCTGGTCTACCTGAAGAAGAACCACGAGGAGGTGAGAAGGGGCATGGGCTTGCCATGATGCACCACCTCCCATGAGGAAGGGGAGCCCGATGCTGAGGCCAGACTCTGTGCTCTCCACTGTGGGACCTGGAAGGGCTTTCCAGAACATTCCAGTAGCATCCAGAACCAAGGAGAGGAAAGAGGAGGAGCCTCAGAACCTCTTCCTTTTCCACCCCCCACAGGAGATGAAGGAGTTCAGCAACCAGATGGTGGGCCAGGTCAACGTGGAGATGGATGCCACCCCGGGCATTGACCTGACCCGCGTGCTGGCAGAGATGAGGGAGCAGTACGAGGCCATGGCTGAGAAGAACCGCCGAGACGCTGAGGAATGGTTCCACAGCAAGGTGCCCGGCCCCCTTCCCCTGAGGGGTCAGGGGCTGCCAAGCCTGCCATCTGGGCTTCTCCATCACCTTCCCCCTGTTTGCATTTCAGAGTGCAGAGCTGAACAAGGAGGTGTCTTCCAACACAGAGATGATTCAGACCAGCAAGACGGAGATCACGGAGCTCAGGCGGACTCTCCAGAGCCTGGAGATCGAGCTGCAGTCCCAACTCAGCATGGTATACCTGCAGCCCCCTGCCCAGCAGCCACCGCCTCCAGGCCTCCCCGGGGTCAGGCTCCCCTCACAGCCTCTCTCCTGCCTCACCAGAAAGCCGGCCTGGAGAGCACGGTGGCCGAGACGGAGTGCCGCTACGCCACGAAGCTGGTTCAGATCCAGGACATGATCAGCAGCATGGAGGCCCAGCTGAGTGAGGTGCGCGCTGACACTGAGCGGCAGAACATGGAGTACAGGCAGCTCATGGACATCAAGACGCGGCTGGAGCAGGAGATCGCCACCTACCGCAGCCTGCTCGAGGGCCAGGATGCCAAGTAGGTCCCCGCCAGCCTCTCTTTCGGGAAAGTGCCAGCAGTCTCTGGGCTGTGAGAGCAGGCAGCATCTTAGGGATCGGGCCCTTGTGGCGCAGGCGGGAGGGGGTCTGACTAAGCTTACACAGTCTGGATGAGGACCCAAGACCAGAGCTCCCCTGCCCCCTGGAATCAGGCTGCAGCGTCCATGCCACTGACATGCTAATTCAGGCCTCTGAATGGGGCCAGCAGGACTAGGGAGTGTGGAGGGAATACCGCCTATTGGAAAAACACGAGCTTGGATTCAGGTCAGCCCAGCAAGCTCTGACAATGGCGATGTCACTCCCTTCGGACCATTTGGAGAGCCCAGGCCATCCTGTGGGCTCAGGGCAGGGTAGGGGTGGGACTGAGTGAACCAGAGGGAGGACACAACTTCTGGCAAATGCCCTGCATTTGGGGGCCAATGGTACCTTCTTCTGAGGCCTCTGACAGACAGACAGACACACAGACAGACCTGGCAGGCACCTGCTGCTGCTGCCCCTGGGCTGAGGGCACAATTAGGTGAAAAAGCCCCACTCCGGGCTCTAAATGATGGTCTGAGTAGTTCTGAGGACAGGTAAGTGCTGACCACATTTGCCTGTGTGCTCACGGCTGCCTCTGCTCTCTTCCAGGATGACTGGCTTCCCCTCCTCCGGAGGTAAGGACATGCTGGGGGCGGCTCCTGCTCACCCCCTGGAGGTCGGCGGGGGTAGAGGGGGCAGCGCTGGACTTCCCATGGGAAGGGGTGGGCTGTGGTGAGCGTGGGCATTTGCTCACCTGTTTTCCTCTCATCATAGATGGCTCTGTCCCCTAGAGCCATCATAGATGGCTGTCCCCTAGAGCTGTCTGGGAGAAAGCTGGCTTTGGGGACAACCATCAAGTCCCCGTTAGCTAACCCCTCACTGACCAAGCAGGGGCTGGGAGCCCTCCTGGGCCCTGCCCTGGTCTGAGGTGAGTCTTCTCTAGCCTGAGCATCTCTCGCCTCCTTGTCTCCCAGGAATCACCAGCTCTGGCAGCACCACTGCTCGCCGCCCTTCTGAGGTCACCACCCGTCGGACTTAAATCTGCCCGGCATCCCCTCCCTCTGTCTTCAGCATCCAGAGGGGGAGAGAGCCGAAGGGGCCTGCAGGAGAGAGGGGGGACCTGCGGAAGCTCAGTCACTTGGCTCCAGGCCTGGGCCCCCTTCTCCCTGGGTGGGCGCTCCTTGCTCTTCCCTCTGGGTTGACTTCCTTTTCCTCCTGATCCGGCTGCTCTGATTTCTCTGCTTCTCTGCTCAAAAGAAAATAATTCAATAAAGTTTCCTGCCTTTTTGCAAATGTATTTTTGATTCCGGCCTTGTTTTTGCATATGGTACCTGCCAAGAACCTGATTTGGGGCTATGGGTGAGCAGGTCACCCCGACAAGCTCAGCCCAGGGAGCATGCCAACAGCAACTGGTGCAACAGGACAAACACAGGGGCACCGGGGGCTCACGGGCAATGGCACCCTGCAAACATGGACACGGGGCAAACCGGAGGCAAGTGGGGGCACGCGAGTCAGCTCAACACCCTATAGTGTGTCCAGTAATAAGGCAGCAGCGGGGTCCTGTTGAGTCAGTTAGCGGGGAGATGTGGATGAGAGGGTGCTGGGCAGGCTGCGAGCGGCCAGTGCAGGGCTGCTTTGGGGAGAAGGAGGCCCAGGACAATCACCCCAGCCCCAGCCTGCTGCCTCACTGCTCCCTGCAGGCATGATGGGCACCTCGACCTGCAGTGCCCCCTCAGCCTGCCCCAAGGTCCTGCCATTCCCAACCACTCAGTGAAGCAGCCACAGGCCTCAACGAGTGACCCGTGTGCTCTGCCCGTCTTCCCTGCTTCCCCTCTGCAGCCTGCCCCCACCCTCACCGCCTCTCAGGATGTCCCAGCTTGGACTTGCAGCTTCCTCTTGCTCAGCCCACTCCTTACGCAGTGACTGCTCTCCTGGACCTCGGTGTGGGCACACTTCTCTTTCTCTATGATTATCTGCAAGTGAGAACACACATGTTGCATGTTCATGCAAGAGATTCCAAACTAGAGGGGACAATAACACAGGGGAAAGAATAATGTGCCCAGCACTCACTCTGTACAGGGCTCCTTTCATCCTTTATTTCATCTCTACAACAATCCAAGAGTTGGCACCATTGTGCCCATTGCACAGATCTGAAGGTTGAGGCTCAGACTGGTTAAGTGGCCTGCCCAACAATAAGAGCCGGAGTCTATGTCCCAACGTGCTTTCCAAGTCCGTGGCCGGTCTTTTGTCAGCGCCAAGCGTTCAGCTCTGGGAAGCTAAGGGGAGAAACCAGGCTCCCACCTAAGCCCAGTGCTTAGGGGACAAAGACATCAACCACAGAGCATTCTCATGGCCTCATTCCCAGTGTCTCAGAGCTCGAGAGTGAAGCGCCTCCGCAGGGCAGGTGCTGCACACAGGTGGCTGGCCTCCCCTCCCTCTGCCTGTGACTCCTGGCTGCTCTGTCACCCTCCTTCTCAGCAAAAGCTGCCTCCCTCTCCCCAAGGCTCCTCCCAGATGCATGAGGCCAGCACACCTCTGCACTGTACTCCCCTTGGGGTTGCGTGTCCTGCCTGGCTCCTGCAGGGGGCAGGCTCACTCCAGAAAGCAGGTCAGTGCCTCTGAGGCCACTTGCTGGGACACAGAGTGAGAGGGACAGGGCTCTAGACCTGGTCCTCCCCTGGTCTGGCCCCAACATGGCCTCATGTTGGGCAGCTGGGCACATGGGTGAGCAGGGCATGGCTGAGCACAGAGCAGCAGCCCTGGGACCCTCCCGGGTGCCTGTTAATCTCTCTGTCTTGGGTGACAGCCTTGTACAGATCTGAAGGCTGAGGCTCAGACTGCTTAAGTGGCCTGCACAGCCTAAGAACCAGGGTCCCTGTCCCAACGTGCTTTCCAAGACCGTGGCCGGTCCTTTGTCGGTGCCAACTCATGGATTGCTGTAGAAACGAAATAAAGAAGACCTAGGGTGTGAGATAAGGGTGTCCAGGTCTTCCTGGCAAGGGGAATCTCAGCCTTCACATCTGTACAATGGGCCCAGTGGTGCCAACTCAGGGATTGTTGTAAAGGCGAAACGAAATAAAGAACGAAAGGAGCCCTGTACGGAGGGCTGGGCACATTATCCCTTTCCCCTCTGTTACTGTCCCCTCTAGTTTGGAATCTCTTCCATGAACATACAACATGAATGTTCGCATTCACACACACCTGAGGGGAGCCTGGGGAAGGGAGGGAAGGGAGGAAAGGGACATCCCAGGAGGGCTGTGACCCATGGCCCTGTGCCAGCCTCCCTGCTGGGGCCTCTGCCCTCCCTGCCTGGGTCCGTGCATCTCAGGGCCTCCTGGGGACCTGACCCCTGGTGGGCGATGTTCCTGAGCTTTCGGCGCCTGGAGGGGGCAGGCTGTGTGCATTGCTTCCCTTGGGTCAGCCCCTTGGGGAGCTATAGAGTTTGGGAGGAATCAGGTGGGTGGCTGATGGCTGGGTGGGTGCTGCTCTTAGGGGTGGAGATTTGGGGAGTTGGCTGAGAGCTGGCATTCACTCTTCTGGCCCATTTTTATAGACAGCCATAATAACCCCGTGGCTTCTTTCATCCCAGGATCTCAGACCAGGTTGAAAGTAGACTCCATAGTATAAACGATGGTTAATTACAACCCAGAGCCCACAGTCCGGCTGGCAGACACCCTGTGAGAT
The DNA here is from genome assembly GCA_004026665.1 of Murina feae. Lineage (NCBI taxonomy): Eukaryota > Metazoa > Chordata > Mammalia > Chiroptera > Vespertilionidae > Murina > Murina feae. Next base: position 14,520 of record PVJC01027750.1, read on the forward strand.
CCACAGCACCCCAGCCCCTGTAAACACAGCTGGTGGAGCCCAACCAAATGGGGAAACCTGCATTGTGGTTCAGTTAAGTGGTACCTGCGTCAAGGGGATGCAGGAGACCGAGATCCCAGCTTCTTTCCCCAGTGGGCCTGGCTGTGGGTCTCCCACAAACCACAGGTTCTCTAAGCACAGCAGGGAGAGCAGTGGCAGCGCTGGGACTGTCCATAAAAGCTGGGTGGGGGGAGTAGGGATGGAGTGGATCTGAACAGGAGGCCCTGGACTTCCAGATGGGAACTGTCAGCCAGCAGAGCCGCGCAGGATGAGCTGGCCTGCGGGTGAGAAGGCAGAGCCTGGCGGGAGAAAACCAGAAGGTATGGCTTCAGACTGGGGTCAGGGCGGCTCTCTAGGCCTCCCCCATGGCAAGAGAAGTTTGGAGCAGAACCCCGAAATCCCAGGCAATTGCCAAAACCATATTCTGGGGGGTGGGTGGGGGGAGGGCAAGGCGGAAATACCTTTGTACTTTGGGGGAGATGAGAGTTCCAGGGCAATTCTGGCCTGGCAAAGGGGGAGTTTTGAGGCCTAGGCCCAGTGGGGACTCAGGACCATGCACAGAGCAGCATGTGGGCAGCTGGGTGCCCAGGAGCCCCGCAGACCTAGGGCCATGGAATAAACCCCTGCTCGGGGCCCTGGCCAACTCATCAGCGGGCTCTGGGCTCTGGGCTCTCTAGAGGGAGTGGGGAAAGACCTCCTTGGTCACCTAGTGTGTGTCCACACTGGTCCTGAGCTTGGTGAGGCCTGGCACCAGCAGGGGTGGGCAGAAGTTTGGGGCACGGGCTGGGGGAGTGAGAAATGGAGCAGAGAGGGACTTGCCAGATCTTGCCGGGGAAGGGCTGAGTCACTCTGCTCCGGGCAGCTGCCATGGGGTGGATTGCCACTGAGGTGGCCAGGATGACAGAAAGGACCGCGCCGCACGTCCAAGTCATGCTTCCTGGGCCTGTGAGGGTAAAAATGCAGCCACTCGGAATGGGGCACAGCGAACAGAAAGATGGTTTTCCAAAGGAAGTCAGACACACCCGTCCCCAAGACCAGCCGGTCTCGGGATGGGCCACAGGGGAGGAGGGAAGGAACAGCTGTGTCATGTTCGGCCCAGGCGCTCAGCCGGCGATGCTTTCTTACAGAGGACTGCCAGACAAAGTGCAGGCGCCCAGTGACATCGGAATGACAGACAGACAGACATGTTTTAGCATAAGTGTGTCCCAAACGTCGCCTGCATGCTCATTTGCGAAATCCGGAGACCTTATCCTTGGCCGGTCTGTGAACATCCTCGAGGTTTCCGCCATTGAAACTGAGTAACAGAGATCTTTCTCCAGTTCTCCGGACGAATGACTAAACGGGTGGCTGAAAATGTCTTCATTGGAGATTTCCTCCTCCCACAACGCTCCCTTCACCTTTGTGTACCTGCCACTGCATGCCTGCACTAGACCTGGCATCAGCTGGCATAGCTTTGGCCCAAGCTTTCGATGCTTTCCTGGGAGGGGCCAGGATCGCAGGTGCTTTGTCACTTGGACACATTCTTTGTTACAAGGAAGAAGCACAGTGTGTGTGTGTGTGTGTGTGTAAATGAGATCAGTGTGGGTGTCCCCATTTCTGGGTGACTGCTGGATAGGGTCTAGAGAGGTTAAGACCCGGGCCCTGACGGGTAGCTCGGGTGGTTGGCACATCCACCCAATACACCGAGGTCACGGGTTCAATCCTGGATCAGGGCACATACGAGACTCAACCAATGAATGCATGAATGAGTGGAACAACCAGTCAATATTTCTCTCTCTCTCATTAAAAAAAATTAATTAAAAATAAAGAGGTTAAGACACAGGACCAGCATTTCTTAGATGCCTGTTTTGGTGGGAAATTCTGCAGGATCTGTGTGTGTGTGGACGTCAAAGGTGGAGCAGGCAGCAGGTGACAACCAGGAGGATGAAGCCTGAGGCAACAGGACCCTGAGAGGTAGCCATGGGTTTCCTGAGTGATCTTGGTCCCCTTGGTGCCCAGTTGCAGGGCATTTGGCTGCTCCATAGCCCACAGCCTGCTTCCTCTGATGCCTGTGTGGCACTCTGGTGTGGTGGTGGCTGGCATGCTCTGACCACAGCCCAGAGCAGCAGGGAAAGAGGGACCCTGTTCGGGGAACCCATTTCCTCCGGAGCACACCATGCTGGGCTATGCCCGCTGCCATCTGCACTGAAGGGGCTGCTCAGGGCTGGGCAGAAGGAGACTCAGGCTTGACTTCTCGGCTCTTTGCCCACGGAGAGCCCCGGCTTCCGGATGTAAACTCACTTATGGATGGAGACTTCTTTTTTACCAAAGAAGGAGCCACAAGCTCCGTTGCTGACTTTGAACTTGGTGGCCTTCCACAATGGGCTTGGGAAAAGCCAGGCCGTTTTCTGTTCTTGCAGCAGCATCTCCTCTTCCCCCACCTGCCCCTGAAGCTGGGGCCATGTGGGCAGAGAACGCGCTGTCAGCTTTGTAGCCCTAAAACCAGCACTGCAACTGCAAGGCAGGGTTGGGCTGGAGGTGGGAGGGGGGTGGAGGTGGCTTTTGGGAGCTTCTAGAGTAAAGGTCAGAGGCCAGACAGAGAATCCTGGCTGATGGGGTCCCTTTAGCCCTGGACATGGCCCCAGCCACCACCTCTTCGAGCAACTGTGTTTCCTGGCACAGCTGGGTCAGGCCTCTGAGTCAGCATCTCATGAAACCAGGGGGAGTGGGTTGTGTACTGGAAACAGTATTTGGGGCTCAGACGGCATGGGTTCTAAGAACAGTTTTGATCTCTTAAATCTGCGAAATGCGTTCCTGTTTATCAAGCACATGTCAGTAAGTTCCCACAGTCCTGTGGTTTTGTGATCTCTTGGGAAAGCAGAGGCTCAGCCGGGTTGAGTAGCTTGGCCTGAGGTCTTGCTGAGCCCAGGACTGGATTTGGATATAAAACCCGATGCATGGGCAGCCCTGGTTTACTAAACGGGGGCCAGGTGGGTGTTCTCCAGGGCTGGCTGGCCAGGAGGGGGAGGGTGGGTGGGCCCCTGGTGCGGTCCTGGGGTTGAGTGGCTCTGTGAGTGTCGGGATCTCTCCTCCGATACAGGTAGAGCATCTGTTCCACGTGGACCTCCACCATCCCACGATGGTCCAGGATTCTGGGCGCAGGGAACAGAGGAATCCTTCCCACGAGGCTCCCTCCGCACTTGCCTCCGAGAGGTGGCCTTGAAGTCTGCAACATGGAGAAAGGCAGGGGCCTGAGGGCGGCTGAGAGACCTTCTCTGGCCAGCTGGTCACCTGCTCCAGCCCGGGAGACCCCTGCGGTGCAGCTGAGAGTGGGAACGGCCAGGGTGGCGGACCCCTGCTTATTCCGTTGCCCTGAGAGAGACCTAGAATCAGTGTCAGGTCTGGATTTCACAAAAAATGAGAGCAACAGTGTCAGCCAGAGACCCCAACAGAGAAGAGCCGTGCCGGGGGCTTGGGAAGGGCTGCCCGCGGGATGAGCCCCGTGTTACAAATGAGGTAAATCAAGGCACGGATGTATTGAGGACTTGCCTGAGAGGGCCACAGTGCCCACCGGACTGCACCAGTTGTCTTAGAAAACAAAGGGGATGCTTACAGGAGTCTAGACAGAGCCCAGTCTCTGTCCCGATAGTCTAGTGGGTCTCAACCGAAGGTGGTTTTGCCTCCCGAAGGGATACTGGCGAAGTCTAGTGACATTTTTGGTTGTCACAGCTAGGGGAGGGGACTGCTACTGGGACATGTTCGTAGATGTCAGCGATGCTGCTAACATTTCACAACACACAGGAGCCCCCACGACAGAGAACTCTGAGATGTCAATAGTGCAGAGGTTGAGAAAGCCCGAGATGCCCCGTCCTAGGCCCTGCGGGCACAGCAGGCAAGATGGGCAGCTGGGAAGAACCGTGGCTGAAGCTCTCAGTCCCAGAAGGAGCCCCCCGGGTGCAAAATGGGCACCTCAACAGGATGCCCACTGCACTGGGCGAGGTGCTGCGCGCCACAGCCAACCTTCCTGAGTAATGCCAGAGAGAAGCTTATAAAGCGTTTTAAGAGGTTGGTAAATTACAACCCCAGAAGCACATAAATGCGCCCGTAAATGCCAGCCTTGCACAGCAGGTCTGCGTGGGAAAGCCGCGTGGTGAGGCAGGGACCACATTTACCTTCGCTCCTTAATCCTCAGGCTCTCCCCCTGCCTCGCTTACCTGCCTGGCAGCACTTTGTTCCTCTTATGCCTTCCCTGTCCAGAGAGTCTGCATCGACCATCTCTGTACCCAGTTCAGGGACTGGGAGAGGAGTGGGGGGGTGTCGAGGGGGGAAGTCAGAGCCAGCCATCTTGGGGTCTTGAGTCTACCCTCCTAGGTTTAGAGAACCGGAGGCCACAAAGGGAACTACCCTCCAAAGCGGCCCCATTTGCAGGCTCACTCCCACGATCCTTTGCTGGCCACAGCCATCAATGACCGCCAAAGACCGTTCTCTTAGCGTAACCAACATCTCTACAGCACCCGATGGTTTTCAAAACACGTTTACTTCTGACTTTTGATTCAGGCCTGGCTGGTGATCACTCCTGTCGGGAGGAGGGCGCTGAGGAGGCCAGAGAGGGGGTGGTGTGCTCAGCAGCTGATCAGCAGAGCCAGGACTTGAACCTGGGTCTCCTGCCCCTAAATTCCGGGTGTTGGCACTTGACCTTGGTTGTGTGGGGGACGAGGGCATGGGAGTTGGGGTCTGAGAGCCTTGGTTTCAGATCCCGGCTCTTGACTCACAGCCTGTTTATCTTGAGCGGGGTTTTTTGTTTGTTTGTTTTCTAACCGCTCGGAGCCTCAGTTTCCACACTGGAAAAATGGAGACAATATCGGCCGCTTCCCAGGCCTGTGGTGAGGGGGAGATGGAACGACTCTAGCCAGGCCCATGATAGATGCTCCATGAATTTTAGTTTTCTCTGCTCCTTTTCCACCAGCCCGGTGGCCCAGGCCCAGGTCAGGGGTGAGGAGGCGCGGGGTCGTGGGTGATGGTGACAGATGGACAGGCTGTGCTCCTCAGGGGAAGGCATGCAGACAGGGCAGCGACCAAATGCCATCCGCAAGGCCACTCCCGATTTATGGGATCTGGTGCAAAGTCTTTGAAGAGGCCATAAAATTCATATTCTGCTCCAAAGTGACAACAGCTGAGAGTCCTGACTTAGCCAACCAAATAGGACAATTTTTTTTTTTTTTTTTTACAAGGCAGGGAATTCTGGATGGGTAGCAAAAAGTCACGTTCTAATGCGATTTGCTTTCTGGACTAGGACTAGGCTTTCCCAAGAGTAACACGCCAACACCCCACAAAGAGGGTATATAACCACTCCAGACAGTCCGGGAGAACCCAGAACCCCAGCTTCCTGCTCAGCTCCACTGTCCTCTGCTAGCATCATGGCCACCCAGACCTGCTCCCCGATCTTCTCTTCTGGGTCCGTCAAGGTCCTGTGTGGCCCAGCGGGCGGGCTCTCTCGGGCGTCCCCCGTCCGCTCCATGGGCTCCTGCAGGGTCTCCAGCTTCGCTGGTGCTGCGGGCTCGGCCTCCTCCTGCCGGCTGGGCCTCTCGGGCCTGGGGAGCTGCTTGCCCAGCTCCTGCCTGTCCTCTGGGTGCTACCCCTCTGGCTTGGCTGGGAGCGGGGTCTGGCTCTGCGAGGGCGCCTTCAATGGCAGCGAGAAGGAAACCATGCAGTTCCTGAACGACCGCCTGGCCAGCTACCTGGAGAAGGTGCGGCAGCTGGAGCGGGAGAACGCGGAGCTGGAGAGCCGCATCCGGGAGTGGTGCGAGTGTCAGATCCCCTACATCTGCCCCGACTACCAGTCCTACTTCAAGACCATGGAGGAGCTTCAGCAGAAGGTGAGGGGGGCCTGGTCCCTCCCCAGCCCAGCAGCCTCGCCCCTGGAGGGAGTCTGTCTCATACCAAGGGGCTCCGGGTGGGACTGCAGCTCTTAGGGAGTCCTCCCATCTAGGCCCGCTTTTCTCTTTGGGGTCTCGGTTTCCTGGGGGGCCTGGATCTTCCTGTTGCTTGTAACCTGTGGCCAGCCATTCCTCCCCTCCACTCGCTGTCTCAGCGATAAGAAGGGCAACACCATGCACAAGCTCCCTACTGGGCACAGGCACTGTGCCTGCCACGGGCCTCTCTGTGGCTTATTGGTTCCTTGTCTGGGAGAGATGGGCTTTCCTGGGCCCACTGAACAGATGTGGAAGTGGAAGTTGAACGGATGGAGTGCCCGGTTGGCACCTTGCCCAAGATCACACAGCCTGCCAGTGTTGGGTGCAGAGCCTGACTCCGGCTCAGCCTGGCCCTCTCCACTCCCCCTGGTGTTTCCCACTGTGCCACTCTGGGGGCTGCTGATGCCAGGACTGACGGTCACTGACATCCCTCCTAGGATTGACACTCCCTTCATACCTGGGCTCAGGGCTCAGGGCTCAGGGCTCAGGGCTGGAGATGCTGAAGTCACTGGTGGCACTTAGCGGCCTGGCCTCTGTGAGCCGAGCTACCCACCCTGCTGGGCCTTCTCCAGCTCACGAAGTGCCCTTGTTCCCCAGATCCTGCTGACCAAGGCCGAGAACACCAGGCTGCTCCTGCAAATTGACAATGCCAAGTTGGCTGCTGACGACTTTCGCACCAAGTGAGTGGGCCTGGTCTGGGAGGTTTCTGGGCTGCTCCCCTGCCCTGGGGAGCCGGTGAGGGTGAGGAGGGTGAGGCGAGGCCAGATGAGATTGTACGAGGAAAATGCAGCGTCACCTGTGGATCCCCACGGCAGCCACACGGCAGGGCAGGGGCCCTCCCTGTGCCTGGCTCCTCTGCCGCAGACTTGGCAGGGCTCTGTGTGTGCAGGTACGAGACGGAGCTGGGCCTGCGGCAGCTGGTGGAGTCAGACATGAACGGGCTGCGCAGGATCCTGGACGAGCTGACCCTGTGCAAGGCTGACCTGGAGGCCCAGGTGGAGTCCCTGAAGGAGGAGCTGCTCTGCCTCAAGAAGAACCATGAAGAGGTGAGGCTGAGACCTCCCCATGTTTCCGCCCAGCGGAGAGTTTTGGGTGTAACCATTATGGCAACCACCTCCCCAGGAACTCCAGCTGGCATTTGTTCAGGGCTTACTGTGTGCCAGGGACTTTGCATTTCATTTCATCCTCATCATAATCCCAGGAAAGATATCTATAATAATAATCTATAATAATAAAAGGGTAATATGCTAATTAGACTGGACATCCTTCCCAGTGGCCTTCTTTCTGGACAAAGCTACAGCTGTAGGGGGCCGAGGCAGAGGTGGCAGTGGTCCACCAGCTGTGGCAGCAGTGGGCAGGGGCCAGGGCCAAGGCCCTTGCATGAATTTTAAGCATCAGGCGTCTAGTACTATTATAAGCTCCATTCTCCAGATGAGAACACAGAGGCACAAAGAGGTTAAGTCGCTTGCCTAAGGTCACCCAGATCCCACACTCCTGCCCATCACACTAAAGCTCCATTTGGGCTGTCATGCCTGCTAACAATCCTACTTGCCTGGTACTCGCACCACCTCACCTGACTCTCCCAAGCCCTCTGAGGAGGTCGCTCCAAGTCCACGAGGCGATGGAGGCTCAGAGAGGTGCAGTAGCCTGTTTCATGTCACACAGCTAGCCACCAAGCAGGGGGAAGGTTGGAATACAGCTCAGTTGAACCCCACCCCCTGCACCCAGCATCTTTTTCCTCACCTCATGGCATCTTGTCGGCTCTCTGCAGGAAGTCAACACACTCCGCTGCCAACTCGGGGACCGGCTGAATGTGGAGGTGGACGCTGCCCCGCCAGTGGATCTCAACAAGATCCTGGATGACATGAGGTGCCAGTACGAGGCCCTGGTGGAGAACAACCGCAGAGACGTGGAGGCCTGGTTCAACACGCAGGTGGGGCTGGGGCAGCCCAGGACCACCAGCTCCTGGGCTGGGGTTCCCCTTGACAGTAGCATCCCTTGGTCTGACCGCATGCTGGGCCCTCTCGTTTCCCAGACCGAGGAGCTGAGCCAGCAGGTGGTGTCCAGCTCGGAGCAGCTTCAGTGTTGCCAGACGGAGATCATCGAGCTGAGACGCACGGTCAACGCTCTGGAGATCGAGCTGCAGGCCCAGCACAGCATGGTGAGTGCCCCTGCTGAGTGGCTGTCTGTCCCTTAGATGACCGTGGGGCGTGACCACAGTGACATGCGCAGTCCCGGGGCCATGGGTGTCTGGGCGGGATCCGCTCCTGTTGGCAGCTCTCCTCTTTGCCGCTGCAGCGGAACTCCCTGGAATGCACGCTGGAGGAGACCGAGGCCCGCTACAGCGCGCAGCTGGCCCAGATGCAGTGCCTGATCAGCAACGTGGAGGCCCAGCTGGCCGAGATCCGCTGCGACCTGGAACGGCAGAACCAGGAGTACCAGCTCCTCCTGGACGTCAAGGCCCGGCTGGAGTCAGAGATCGCCACCTACCGCTGCCTGCTGGAGGGAGAGGACTGCAAGTGAGTGGCCAGGGTCCTGGGGAGTCA
>PVJC01027751.1:0-23056 GCA_004026665.1 Murina feae
CTGCCATAAATATAGCAGTGCCCATAGCGGAGGTAGGGGTTTCTGTAATACCAAATGGCTGCACCCACAGCGGAGGTGGAATATCCGTAACACAAGATGGCTACACTCACAGTGGAGGTGGAGTTTCCATAACGAGCCTTAATGAGCAATCAGCAGAGATCTGAGCTGTGCCCCCCACCCGGCAGGGCTTGATGGAGCACCTTGGGCCACACCCCCACCCTGGCACCAGGGTGGGGGAACTCAGGCTGTGCCCCCTGCCCAGGGCTTGACAGGGAACCTCAGGCCATCCGCCCTGACTGGTGGGGCTTGACTGGGAACCTGAGGCTGTACCCCTCTCCTGGTAGGGTTTGACGGGACCTCAAGGTGTGCCCCCCCTCACCTGGCAGGGCTTGATGGGGGACTTCTAGGCATGCCCCACCCTGTCCTGGGCCTCACCCCCCACCTCAGCATCGGGCCAGGGGACCTGAGGCTGCGCCCCCCACCTGGTGGGGCTTGACAAGAGTGAGACTGGCAGGGTGTGGATCTATCCCAGTGGGTGGTCAGCTGGGTCTGGTCTCATACAATTTTGAGTCACAGCGTGTGGGTGGGAGGGGACTTGACTCTGGGTCCCGTGGTGTACCCCAGACTCTTCCATCTCTGAAACTTCTATTATAGAGAAAGTGCAAATATAAATATTAAGATATTTCCTCTAATTAATCCCCTTTTACTGTGCATGAATTTCATGCATTGGGACACAAGCTGTAAATAATACTCCTTTGAACATAGGGGTGCATATATTCTTTCAGACTGGTGTTTCAGGTTTCTTTGGATATATTGCCAGAAGTGGAATTGTTTAATTATAAGTCAGTTCCACTTTTAAGTTTTGAGGTAACTCCATCCTTGTCCACAGTGGCTGCACCAATCTGCATTCCCACCAATAGTGCATAAGGGTTCCCTTTCCTCCACATACTGGACAACACTTGTTTATTGATTTATTGATGATAGCCAGTCTGACAGGTGTGTTAGATGACATATCATTGCATGATTTTTTTTCTTTATCTTTTCCCAAAAATTTTAGAGAGAGGGGAAGGGAGAGGGAGAGAGAAAAACATTCATCAGTTACTTCCTCTCCATAACCTGACTTGGGATAAAACCCACAACCTAGGTATATGCCCTGACCTGGAATCAAACTCACTTTTCCTTGTACAAGAGGATATTCCAACCAATTGAACCACACTGGCCAGGGCTCACTGTTATTTTAACTTGCATTTCTCTGATGATTAGTAACATTGGATATTCCTTCATATGTTTATTTGTCATTTGTATGTCCTCTTTGGAGAAGTGACTATTCAGGTCTTTCCTTATTTCTTAATTGGATTGTTTGATTTTTGTTGTTGGGTTTTGTAAGTTTCTTATAAATTTTGGATACTAACCCCTTATCAGGTGTATCAGTACCTATGCATTTCTGTCTCATGTGCCTCAATTGAGACCTCAGTTACAAGGCCTTATCTTCACTAATTAGTACTTTTCTACTAAAAGATATTCCTCCTATAACTATTGCAGCCCCTGGGTTCCTAAAACAGCAGAAGGCTTTTGTTTGGAAGATCACTCACTACCCTCTCCACTCTTCCTCTGCTCCTATGGACTCTCCCCTTAAGTTTTTGAGGTGAAAAATGGAACACTAGCACCTCCTTTCTTGTATCTTGCTTATTATATCACAGTAATTGAGTAAAAGCTTGACTGTTACTTTCACTTTACCTTGTTTTAATTATCCACCTTGATACCTGACTATTGACTCCTAATACATGCAAAAGAATGAAATCAAATCCTTACCCCACATCATACATAATTATTAATTCAAAATGGACCACAGATCTAAATGTAGATGCTAAAATATAAAATTTTTAGAAAAAAATAAATGTAATTATCCATACCTTGAGTAGACAAAATCTTTTTCCATATGACACCAAAACCACAAGAACCACAAGAACAAAATTGATACGTTTGACTTTGTCAACTTTAAATGTTTGTGTTTCAAAAGAAACCATGAAGAGAGTGAAAAGTCAACCAACAGAATGAGAGAAAACTTTTTTTTCTGTGGGGACACGAGGATGGCGGGGGGAGAGAAAACACTTTCCAATCAAATATCCTATAAGCGATTTGTATCTAGAACTCATAAAGAACACTTACAACTCAATAATAAAAAGATAAATTAACCAATTCAAAAGTGTTCTAAGAATTTTAATAGGCATTTCTCCAAGGAAGATACACAATAGCCAATATACACACACAAAAAGGTGCTCAATGTCATTAGCCATCAGGTAAATGCAAAGCAAACCACAATGGGATACTACTTCTTACACACTAAACTGAGTACAAATTTTAAAGTTAGATAATAACAAATGTTGATGAGGATGTGGACAAATTGAAACCTCCATGAATTGCTGGTGGTATTATAAACTGGTTCACCACTTTGTGAAATACTTTGATAGTTTGACTGTAAAAAGGAATGAAGTACACTATACAACATGGATGCACCTTAAAAACATTCAGCTAAGTGAGGAAAAATCATAAAATATCATCTAATCTAATAAAAGAGTAATATGCAAATTAACCCTCACTCTGTTACATTTAAGCCATACCCACCAGCCAAGCCATGCCCACCAACCTATCAGAGCAACTGTATGCAAATTAACCCAGCCAAGATGGCAGCCAGCAGCCACAGAGCTAGAGCAAACAGGAGGCTTCCGTTGCACCAGCAAGGAAGGAAACTGCCTGCCTAGGCTGGCTGTGGCCTCCACTCAAGGCAACAGTTTCAATTATAGAAGCCACAGAGCTGAAGCAAATAGGAGGCTTCATTTCACCAGTGATAGAGGAAACTGCCTGCCTAGGCAGACTGTGGCCTCTGCTCAAGGCAACAAAGTTTCAATTATAGAAGATAAATAAACCCCAGAAACCTGATTCCAGCCAGTCTCGCTGGGACGTTGGATCAATGGAAGCTGTAGCCAGCCTGCAAACAGCCATCAGCCCCTCACCCAGGTTGGTCAGGCACCCCAGCGTAGGGGGACACCCACCTTGAAGAGGCTGTGGCCAGCCTGCAAACAGCCAGCAGTCACTCACCCAGGGTGGCCAGACACCCCAGCGGAAACCCAACCCTGATCCAGGACACTCTTTGGGACAAACCAGCCAGCCTCCACCCATGCACCAGGCCTTTATCCTATATAATCCTATATAATAAAAGGGTAATATGTAAATTGACTCTAACAGCAGAATGACTGGGAATGACTGGTCACTATGACACACACTACCACCAGGGGGCAGATGCTCAATGCAGAAGCTTCCCTGGTGGTCAGGGCACTCACACAGGGGGAGCTCTGCTCAGCCACAAACCAGAAGGCTGCCAGTACAGCGGTGGTTGTGGGAGCCTATCCTGCCTCCTCAGCAGCACTAAGGATGTCCGACCTGAGGCTTAGGCCTGCTCCCTGCTGGCAAGTGGACATCCCCTGAGGGCTCCCGAGCTGCTAGAGAGATGTCTGACTGGCATCTTAGACCTGATCACCCAGGGAGTGGGCCTAGGCCAGCAGGTGGACACCCTTGAGTGGTCCCAGACTGCGAGAGGGAACAGTCCAGGCAGAGAGACCCTCCCCTGAGTGCACAAATTTTTGTGCACCAGGCCTCTAGTCTAATCTAATAAAAGAGTAATATGCAAATTAACCCTCACTCTGTTACACCCACAAGCCACCCCCACCAAACAATCAGGAGCAAATATGCAAATTAACCCAACTAAAATGGCAGCGGCCATGGTGCTGGAGTTGCCCCAGGTAATGGAGGAAGCCAGGGCCCTGTGGGCCCTGAGCTCTACTCAAGGCTACAAAGTTTCAATTATAGAAGTTAAATAAATCCCAGATACCTGCTTCCAGCCAGACACCCCAGTAGGGACCTGAAACCTGAAGGGACTATGGGCAGCCTGAAACAGCCCTCTGCTCCTTACCCAGGCTGCTCAGGCACCCCAGCAGGTGGACATCCCCGAGGAGTCCCAGACTGCGAGAGGGCACAGGCCTGGCTGAGGTACCCCCGGAGTGCACAAATTTTTGTGCACCGGGCCTCTAGTATGTTATAGTATTCAATTTATATGAAATCATTACAATAGGTAAATGTATAGAAAGTAGATTAGTCATTACTAGGAGCTGGGTGTGCAGGAGAAACAAGAAATGACTGTTAATGAATACAAAGTTTTTTTCGAAGATTATGAAAATGTTCTAAACTTAGATGTGGTTTTGGTTGCATAACTCTATGAATGTACTAACAATAATTGAATTTTACAATTTAAAGGAGTGAATTTTATGTTACAGGAATTATCTTGTATGACATTTTGAGATCAGTCTTAGGAAAGCTGATCATTATGACATTTAACCAAGCAATAAAACACAGGTTAAGGGAGCTTGACAACTGATACAATTCTTGACAAATCACTTTTATTTGTTTGTTTGTTTGTTTGTTTGTTTAACTCATGTAACACAGAAACCTTTTCTACATAAACAGAAATCACAACTATTTATTGTTCTGTACCTAAATAGGATCATCTGGACAGTGGACAAATATAATAATGGGCATCTACTCAAAAGAGCAGGATGCTAGTCCCATTTCTGCTACTTTATGAATACATACAAGTAATAAAACTCACTCAACCCAACATCCATCAGAGAAATTGTGAAAAATAGTTTGGTGGTTCCTCAAATACTTAAACATATAATTACCATTTAACCCAATAATTCTATTCCTAAGTATATTCCCCAAACTGAAAACAAGTACTCAAACAAATATACAAGAATGTTTATAGCAGTATTATTCTTAAGAGCCAAAAGGCAGAAACAACACAAATATGTACTGTTGATCTCATGAAGAATATACATGCCACAAAGGCCTCCTTATGGTTAATTGGTTTCATATTTAACAAGAGTCTAGCAGCCATTGTTGCAGAGGTCCCTCACACATGCTGCTTTTCAGGGAAAAGGTACAGGCTGTGCTGCCAACCCTTCTACACTATGCTCCTGCTGTCTAGGTCAAGAGAACTCCTAGAATTGTATTTCGAATAATAGGACCAACACTTTTTCCATCCAATCAAAGCTGCACAGATATATCCTCATTAGCATATTCACCCACCAATCAGAGCAGCTCAATTTTGGACCAATCAAACTGAGGATTTAGAGTTTATATTTGCATAGAAATAGACCAATCAAGAACTGGGTGAGCACATTTCTCTATGTAAGTCAGCCTCCCCTATGTCTCAGTGGAGTGCATCAAAGACTGCCTTTTCTTAGTTAGCACCATCAGTAGGAGCTGCAACATCAGCTGAGCTGCAATACCAGAGTGGAACTATGACACTAGATCCATAACACTGAGGCTGCCTTACTTGGGCTGCCTCACTGCCACACTATTCCACAGCTAAACCATATCACAATTGAACTGTTCCACAGCCTTACTATTTCACAATTGAGCTGTTTGCACTGAATAAAATCCCTCTCTCTCCTCACTGCATCCCCAGTTGGGGACTCTCATTGGCATTGAATTGGCAACAATGACCTTCAGTTGACACCACCAACAGATGAATGGGTAAACAAATGGTGATGCATACATATGATGCAATATTATTCATTCATAAAATTGAATGAAGTACTGATACATGCTACAATGTGGATGGACCTTGAACACATTTTGTTAAGTGAAAGAAGCCATAAAAGACCATATGTTGTATGATTCCATTTATATTAAATGATTACAATAGATAAATCTAGAGATAAAAAGTAGATTGGTCATTCATTACTAGGGGCTGGTGTGCAGGAGAAATGGGATGTGACTGTTAATAGAATGTTTTTTGGGGGGTGATGATGAAAATGTTGTAAACTTAGATATCATTGTTGCATAACTCTATGAATGTAACATTGAATATTACCTTCATACACTGTATAATTCTAAATGTCACATATTGTATAATTCTATTTAAAGAAACTATCTAACATGGGTAAATTGCACCTTGATTAAAAATAAAAACATCATGAGAAAAAACACCTGAAAAGATTATTTTGCCTAGAAGATTATCTTCAAACATATCTTCTGTGAAGATTATCATCGAATACATGAATTCTTAACCTTAGGTACCATAGGAACAAAGCTGGATGTTGATTGTTTGAAAAACTGGTAATCTTGATTAAGTTCTAAAATTGCTTATATAAAAATATCATCCAAAAAGGGATTTTATTCATTGATAAAGGGTTTGCAAAATTGCAAATAGTCATCTCCTTTCTTGTACCATCTAAATTAGTCTAAAAAATGTAGATGGTTGACTCAAGAAATGCTTTCCTTTTACATCTAGACATTTTTCTTTTTGTGAATTCATCTTTCCTAATAAATCTATCTGCAGATAGTAGCTCTTATGAAAAAATTGAATTCATTTTCATTTAGATCCTTAATTTGTATTTTAATTCATTGATATAATCTTTATCTCTCTTCCTCTCTAATATCTCATTCTCTCTTCTCCTAATACTCAAAGCAAAATCAGGAGAAAAAGAAATTCCCAGGGCATCTATAAAAAAGACAAAGCCATCAGCTTCTCATAGTCAATGTGTACTGATCACAAAATTCTTCAATATCCTGGGAAATATTCTCTAGGAAGTTGTATATTTTCAGTTCTTAAAGCAATGAAACCTCAGTGTTAGCATTCAACTGGACAATTAAATGTACTGCGTCACTCACATGTCAATTTTCACAGTGGTTCATGTAAGTAATGTATTGATCCATATAAATAATTCATATAAAAATTAACCATTAGTTATATTTGTAATGTAATAAAATAATTTATATAATGATAAATGTTAATTTTATATATATTGCCTTGCCATGCCCACTTTCTCTGTAAAAGTTTTCTAGCAATTATAAGAATAGCTCATAAGCAATATGAATCTCCTAACTGTAGTATAAAATTAATTTTAAATTTATTTTTATTAAATTTATTAAAGTGACATTGGTTAACAAAATCATATAGGTTTCAGGTATACAATTCTATAATATGTCATCTGTACATTGACATTAAAAAGTGTGTTGGACCCAGTCCCCTAAATTTGAACCCCTCTCCACTCTGAAAATGATGTTGACAACTTAGATCCTGTGAGTTTAACTAATTGAGAGTCATTAAATCTGGTACTAGCCAAGAATGCGTATGCATATTTTCATTTGTTCATGTATGTATACAATTCCCCATCCCAAACCCTTCTAGCTACCTATTTCTTTCAAAATCACCTGGTATTGTGGTTGAAAATGGACTAGAATAGGTTCAGCTGTGAGATTTTTCTCTCCAGAAATAACCAAAATCTGCAGAATAACAAGATATATGTCAATTTCTGGGTATGAGCCCAGTTACATAGCACCTTTCTCTACCAATTTCATGGAAAGAGTAGGTTTAAAGATGCATTTTCTCTCTCTCAACAAAGGTAATTGGAAAATTGCCTTTTTCAGTGAATAGTCCTGGAATAGTTGAATATTTGTATGTACAACAAATCAAAACTCTCACACCATATATAAAAAGTGATTCAAAATGGATCAAAGACACGAGCATGAACCTTAAACTATAAAACGTCTAGAGGAAAACATAGGATGAAAACATCATGCCTTTGATTTAGGGAAACAATTCTTAGATATGACACTGTGGTAGGCAGAATTTTAAGAAGCATTTCCCCTACCCCCATTATAAACATTTCTGGCCCCAACATACCTAACCCCAAGTATCCAATCAAATCTCATTTACTTTATAACCTATTCCAGTGTTGTTTCCATACTCTTCATTCTATTGAAACCATACTTGCCAAGTTGACAGACATCCTTGTTGTTGAATCTAATGAATCTTTCTATAATATTTATCCTAAAATATTTTGATACTGTTAGCTAACACCACCTTTTCAAGAGATTCTTCTCCCTTTCTTTCAATAAAATAACATTTTCCAAATTGTTCTCCCTTACAATTTCTTTTGAAGACTGTTTTTACTATGACCATCCTTTAAATATGTGATCACTCCTCGGGGTTCTGTTCTAATCTCTTTTCGCACTATTCTATATACTCATCCTGGATGTTCTCAATTCAAATAGTTTCAATCACCGCCCATATGGTGATGACTCTCAAGTTTATATCTTTATCCCAAATTCTCCTCTACACTCCACACACATATGTCTAACTGTTTTTGTAAATAATTCCAAAGGCATATCTCACTGGAGAAACTAAATTATCATCTCTCCCATTTCACAATCCTTCTCCTATAGTGTTAGAAAGTGGTACATACCATGTTGTCTAAGACAGAAAGCAGGATCCAATATTGACTCACTCTTTGATCTTTTACTCTCTGCTCTAGCTGATGTATCACTAAGTCTTGTGAATTTAAACACCAAAATCTCCTGAATTCATCTTCATTGCCATAACACTAGCCAATGCTTCCATTTATCTTTCACATAGATTGGTGTAAAACCTTCCTAAATTATCATGTGCCTTTCCTTTTCTCCTTCTATTCCACTCTGCCCTGTTATGATGCACAGAGAAATAAGAGTAAAATTTTAAAACATATATCTGTGGCACTTACCTGCTTAAAGCCATTCTATGATTTCTCATTGCAATTAGTATTGAGTCTAATACATGGTTTTAAAGTCCTTATTGTTTAGCTTCTGCTTCCTACTCGAGTCTTATCTATTACTACTCTCATCTTCAAAATGTCTGCTCTAGACTAAATTTGCAGTTCCTGAAGAGTCTCTGCTTGCTTTAACCTACAAACTATTTTGTAATCTGTTTCTTACAAAACCACATTCATTCCCCCATTCTTTTGGCTAACTGCTACCTAACTTTCATGTCTCATCTATGTTAACTCCCTCTAGGAAGCTTTCCCAGAAAACCAAAGCTGACTTAGATACTTTTCCTCTCTGTTTACGTATAACAGTTGTGTCTCTTTATCCACAAGGGACATGTTCCAAGACCCTTAGCAGATACCTGAAACCATATTACCAAACTCTCTATATACTATGTGTTGTCCTATACAAACAGAACTTTTC
Source organism: Murina feae (assembly GCA_004026665.1). Classification (NCBI taxonomy): domain Eukaryota; kingdom Metazoa; phylum Chordata; class Mammalia; order Chiroptera; family Vespertilionidae; genus Murina; species Murina feae. The sequence goes on from PVJC01027751.1 coordinate 9,067, forward strand.
AAATGAAGGAAGACTTTGTGGCTTCTCTTTGGCCTATTCAAAGTGCCAGCATCACTAATTTTGCACTTTGGGGCTATTATTAAGTAAAATAAGGTTTACTTGAACACAAGTTCTGTGATACCACAACAGTCCATCAAATAATCAAAACAGTTACTAAGTGACTAATTGGTGAGTGTATACAGCATGGATACAATGGACAAAGGTATAATTTACATCCCAGGTAGGGTGGAGCAGGATGTCAAGAGATTTCATTGTGCTACTCAGAAAGGTGTGTGACTTAAATTTATAAAATATTTCTGGAATTTTCATTTAATATCTTCACACCATGATCCACTGTAGGTAACAAACTGGAGAAGGTGAAATCACGAATAAAGGAGGATTACTGTGCTCTGAACTTTAGCACGTATAATACTACTAGGGACCCGGTGCACAAAATGCGTGCACAGGGAGGAGGTTGTCCCTCAGCCCGGCTTGCACCCTCTCACAATCTGGGACCACTGGCTCCTAACTGCTCACGTGCCTGCCTGCCTAATCACCCCTAACCACTCTGCCTGCCCCTAACTGTCCCCCCCCACTGGCTTGGTGGCCCCCAACTGGGCCCCCTGCTGGCCTGCTGGGCCCCAACTGGGCTCCCTGACAGCCTGATTGCCCCCAACTGCCCTCCCATCCTGGCCTGATTGCCCCTAACCACCTCTGCCTTTGTCCGGAAGGATGTCCGGAAGGATGTCCTGAAGGTCTCTGGAAGGTCTCCCAGTCTAATTAGTATATTACCCTTTTATTAGCATAGATATTTGAATTTATTTACTTTTTTATATTCAACATTACACTAAAAGCTCCAAGATGGCATGAGTCATTCTCTTATTTAATATTAAATCACTATCACCAAATAAAAATATCTAACAAACAGCAGCTTAATCAAGTTTTTTTCTGGAGAAGGTTAAAGGAGAAAATTAAGAAGGGAAAAGGAGGGGGAAAAACCTGAAGACCCAGTGCAGAAGGGTCTCAACTTTCTTCATTGGGTACAATTGTCTCAGAAGACAAACAGGTGTTTGCTTGAAATAAACATTTTATTTTGTTTTTAATTTTTTCCTGTTGAGGGAAGAATAATAGCTCCCACCCCAAATTCTTACCTATACAGCCTCTAATTCTTTTTTTAAATTTTTATTGTTAAAAGTATTACATATGTCCCCTTTTCCTCCTATTGACCCCACCCTGCACACTCCTGCCCCCCAGCACACGCCCTTACCCCCCTACTGTCTTTGTCCATTGGTTATGCTTATATACATGCATACAAGAACTTTGGTTGATCACTTACCACCCCCCTATCATCCCCTGCATTAATTCTTAATAAAAAAATAATAGCCCTAACCAGTTTGGCTCAGTGGCTAGAGCATCAGCCTGCAGACTCAAGGGTCCCAGGTTCGATTCCGGTCAAGGGCATGTACCTTGGTTGTGGGCACATCCCTAGTGGGGGGTGTGCAGGAGACAGCTGATCGATGTTTCTCTCTCATCGATGTTTCTAACTCTCTATCCCTCTCCCTTCCTCTCTGTAAAAAATCAAAAAATCAAAATATATTTTTTAAAAATAATAAATTTGCCATAAGCCTGGCATTTCCCAAGTCTGCCAAAAATATGTTGTAGGATCCTCCATATAAATTAAAAGTTACTATTTTCAATGAAGAAAGACAAGCAATAAAGTTAATCTTATATAATAAGGTAAATTGCACAGAAGCATGAGGAACATCACTAACTCCTCAGACATCCTATGTTTCTTTTGGGACATTTTTAAAGTCAATTGCAATTTTTCTCAACCAACTTATTGTGCTTTTCAGTTGTTAATCCTTATTGGCCTCATATAAACTATATTTATGAGTATCAAAGATTAATTTTATGTTGCTTAAAATATTTGTCATCTGTTTTTGTTTGATTGATTTTTGTTAATCCACAGCCAAGAATATTTTTTATTGATTTTTACAGAGAGTAGAAAGGAGGGGGAGAGACAGAGGGAGATACATCAATATGAGAGAGACCCATCCACTGGTTGCCTCCACTACTCCACAAACAAGGCAAGGAATCAAGCCTGGAGGTACGTGCCCTTGACTGGAATTGAAGCCAGGACCCTTCAGCCCAGAGCCAGACACTCTATCCACTGAGCAAAACCAGCTAAGGCTTTTTCATCCATTTTAAATTCCATTTCAATGATTCTTATCAAAGGCAATAAGTAGAAAACATGTTTATTCAAATTCATAAATAATAAATTTTCCACTCTTCTCTAAAAACCATTTTCCAGTGTGTATTGCTAAGCTTTTTCATCATAATTCATTCTCTATAGCCTTTCTTCAACTATTAAATTTCTTAAACTATTTGGGATCTTGATTCCATTTACAGCAATATATTTTATTCCAGAGATTTTCATTTTCTTGGAAATGTGTTGATATTACTTTTCATAGTCCAAGCAGGATCATACACATCAGTAACTCCAGGCAGGTGAGGCAACACTGTCAGTATCAGCACACCTCCCCAATTGACACCAGAAAACATATATATTACTGTTTCTTATTATATTTTCTCAAAATCCTACACAGCCTATACTAAAGACCTGAGAGAAGAATGAGAAAAGCAATATTTATTAATTCAGTCTCAGAAGACTAAAGATATGTCTGCAGAAAGCCAACTGAAGTAAAAGGGGAGAATACACTGTTATACCACTATTTTAATTTATCCACAGGGCCCATATAATCAGTTTCACTGAACTCTATAACTTAATTGACCAATTTCTTATAAAAAGTACAGGCAATCAGACCACAAGATTTTTTCAACTACTCTAATTAACTGTTTCTGAATAATGAAGCAATCTCCAAATAGTTGATCTGAGTTATCTTGACAGTCCAACAATATCCACTGTGAACACATTCTTTTAGGCAGCATTTGGCAGATATGATTTATATATCCTCTTACATCCAGTTATCTAATACATATACACATTGGTGGTGTCCAGAGAGCTTTCCATTCTTTAAGAGTCACTGCAAATTTTGCTCTTTCCCATGTCCAAACTAACAATCACTGTTTTTCTGTCTGATCTATCCTCTAGTTTATACTTTTAAGTTTCCCCAAATAAGATAATATATTGACGTGGCAACATAATTCATTAAGATGTGCCAAGTGTTCTTGAAAATAAAACTTCTAACTATCATATGAAATTGTAAGAATTTATACACAGGTAGAGTGGTGGCAAAGAATAAACACAAGCATTGGAAGTTGTATATAAACTCAAATCTAAAATTGGTAACTTAAAAACTGTGAAATTTTGAGCAAATTTGTTAGTTTTCCCAAAATTCATAGTCCTCATCTTTAAATTGGAGATAATAATAATCTTTGGGATTGCTGTATCACACACAAGCATATGGCATGTGGGCAGTGATCAGTAATTCATGGTTCTTTCCCTTCCTGCTTTGTAAACTTAATTGAGATGTGGAGTTTTTCAAGAACTTTATAAAGTAGCATAAGTCTTTTACATTTCTCTATATGAAATTGTGTTTTCTCACATAATTTAATTAATACACTGAGTCCTAACACACTGAAGTGTACATCCAATGTAGCTTTATTGTTTGTTGAGATTCCACTAGTTAAGCATTTATCTTGCTTCTTGTGGCTCCTGTCATTTCTTTTCATGTTTGGATGGTTCTGGCAGCATTAATATCCTCCTGCAGTTCCAATCACCATGAAGTAACAATTTAGAAGGCCTAATAAATAAATAACAATTCAACCATGCTCCTGGAGTTCCCATTCCTCTAAATCTAGACAGTGGCAATTATTGAAATCCCCTAAATGCTGGAACATGAAAAATATGAAAATACTTCTATGGCAACTTGGTTAATCCTATACTTGTATAATCACACACAAAAATCTCTAAATATTATAGCAAACTGGTCTCTAAATACAGACTTTTACTTAATTCAATGTTGGGAAAGTGCTCATAAAATTGTAAATCCTATGTAAATACAGGAATATAGAACATTCATTGGATTTGGCATCCAAGGGCAAGGATAATAGTTCACAGACAAATGTCCCTGGGTTTCTTACAGTTCTGTACATCTGATCAGAAGCATTGAGAGCTTTTATTCCAGACTGTTTTCCAGGATGTTTGTATTGCCAAGAACTTTGAAAAATGGAGATAGTATTTTCCACAAAGGCAGAGGGCAGATGTATTTGCTGTCAAGGAATAAAGACAAGGTCATCCCCTAGGGCAAATGGCGGAGAATTTAAAATATTGGGGTTTCCTAAGCTTAGGTCTTCTCAACTATGAAGCACAGCTACTACATGGGCAACAGCCAACTACTGGAGCCATTTCACATTACTTTCATGCTATTTGATGGGCAAGAAATAGAGATATAAATACAATCATGCTGCCTGCTTACCTATGGGTAATAAAGTCCTTTGTCTCTGACCTAGGAATTCCATATTTTCTTCCAGCCTCAATGAAATGGGGAAGGCTTATTTGTTAGCTTGCAAGTAGGGTGAAGTCTCAGCCTTTCGTGGTTCTTGATAATTATGACAATGTACATCATAGCACTTCTACAGACTTTTTTTTATTTGCATAAGACAAATGATAATCATAATACATATATCTACTTTATGAAGCTATTAAGGTTTAAATTATATAACAGTTTTGAAAGTTACTTATAAATTGTAGAGCACTATACATATTAGGTAATAATCATCATTACCATCTCATTTTTATTAATATTAAAAAAATTCAATTTCCTTGGCCCTTGATTCATTTGTCACTCTTCAATAGCCCCTAAGTAACTTACTACGCTACTGGACATTTTTTTTTAGTTATTCATTGTTAATGTTTTATCTTAATTACTCCATTAGTTTCCAAAATACTCTCCCCACGTCCATGTTTTGAGCCCCCAAATTCATTCTTTATACTGTTGTCAGATAAGCTTTATAAAACACTAGGGGCCCAGTGCACAAAAATTTGTGCACTCAGCGGGGCAGGGGTCCCTCAGCCTGGCCTGTGTCCTCTTGCTGTCTGGGACACCTCGGGGGGGGGGGGAATGTCCACCTACTGGCATGCCTGGCCAGCCTGAGTGAGGGGCTTAGGGTCATTTTCAGGCTGCCCACAGCCCCTTCAGGGTTCCTGCACTGGGGGATGGGAGGGCTGGTGAGTGCAGGCGTGGACGTTTTCCACTGGAGGGCCCACGATCACACATGCCTGGTGGGCCCCCACCACTGAGGGGACACACCTGGCGCAGAGCTGGGTGGCAAGCCAGGGGTGAACGCTGGTGCGGGATCCCTTGGTGGGGCCCTGCTGCTGAGTGAACACACCTGGGGTGGAGCCGGGCAGCAGACTGGCTTTGGATGCTCTGTACTGTGCAGCAGACGCTCCCACATGCCCTGCGGAGGCCCCTTGGGGGCAGATGAAGGTAGCGGACCCTGGACGGGTGCTCCCGCATGCCCCTGAGGAGGCCCCCGGGGAGCCCGCTCTCCCGCAAGCCTGGTGGAGGCCCCCGGGGGGCGGAGCCAGGCAGTGGACCCAGGATGGGCACTCCTGGATTCCCTGAGGAAGCCCCAGGCCAGACCCCCACCACTGAGCTGACACACCTGGCAGAGCCCCAGTGCAGAGCTGCCCTGCCAGCCTCCATCTTGGGTGGGTTAATTTGCATACAGCTGCTCTGATTGGCTGGCGGGCATGGCTTCGGTGTCCCGAAAAAAGTCAATTTCAATATTACGCTTTTATTAGTTTAGATAATTGAAACACTGTTGCTTTCAGTTGAGGCCTAGGCAGGTAAGGAAGCCTCCTGTTTGTTTCAGCTCCATGGCTTCTATAATTGAAACATTGTTATCATGACCAGAGGCTCAGCCAGCCTAGGCAGGCAGTTGCAATGGAAGCCTCTGGTTTGCTCTAGCTCTGTAGCTGCTGGCCTCCATCTTGGCTGGGTTAATTTGCATACAGGTGCTCTGATTGGCTGGTGGGCGTGGCTTAGGTGTATTGGGTGATGCTCAATTTGCATAATACTCATCTAAACTAATAAAAGCGTAATATTAAAATTAACCGTTTCTTCGGGGCGGCCTAAGCCACGCCCACCAGCCAATAAGAGTGACTGTATGCAAATTAGCCCAGCCAAGATGGCGGAGGCCGCAGCCCTGGGCTCTGCCATCTTGGGAGCCTGGGTCCTGGGAAGGTATCTGGTGCCCTGGACCGCCAGATGCCTTCCCCGGTGGAGAAGCCTTCCGGGGAAGCGGGGACCAGCCTGGCGGGACCCCGCAGCCCCCTGCTGGGAGGCTGATCCGGTGGCCAGCGCCACCAGAACGGCCTTCCGGGGGAAGCGGGACCCCACAGCCCTCTGCTGGGAGACCCATCTGATGGCCAGCGCCACCGGAATGGCCTTCTGGGGGAAGCGGGACCAAGCAGCCCCCTGCTGGGAGGCTGATCTGGTGGCCAGCAACACCAGAACGGTCTTCGGGGGAAGCGGGACCCCGCAGCCCCCTGCTGGGAGGCCCATCTGGTGGCCAGCTCCACCGGAACGGCCTTCCGGGGGAAGCGGGACCCCGCAGCCCTCTGCTGGGAGGCCCATCTGGTGGCCAGCGCCACCGGAACGGCCTTCTGAGGGAAGTGGGACCCCGCAGCCCCCTGCTGGGAGGCCGATCTGGTGGCCAGCAACACTGGAATGGCCTCCCAGGCAGAGAAGCCTGGGGGGTGGGGGGACCCCATGCCCCCTCCTGGGAAGCCTATGGGGTGGCCAGCACCACTCCATTGCTTCCCAGGCAATGGCCCAGAGGGTCAGTGGGAGCTGTGGCCAGCCTAAAAACTGCCCTTGGCCCCTCATCCAGGCTTGCCACACCCTCTGGGGTGAGGATCTCCACTGGGATGCTTGACCAGCCTGCAAACAGACATTGGCCCCTCACCCAGGCTGGCCAGGCACACCAGCAGGTGGCCATCCCCAGAGGGGTCCCAAGCTGTAAGAGGGCACAGGCCGGGCTGAGGGACCCCCCTCCCCCACCACCCCAGTGCACAAATTTTTGTGCACCGGGCCCCTAGTTTATTATATTAGATAATCTGATCATGTTCTTTTCCTGCTTAAACCTTCCATGGTTTCCCAATACCCTTAGGGTAAGGCTCAAACTCTCAAACTGGATTATAAAAAGCTTTCATGACCCGGTCCTCACTTTTCTCCCTCCACCCTCACATCTCCTATTCAAGCCAGTGGGATGACACAAGGTGGACAAGAGTAGGTTTACAGTTGTTCATATGGAAAATAATAAAATAATTAATAATAAACTGTTTACATACTTACAACTGTAAATTTACTTTTGCTCTATCATGTATGTACCTTTGTATTGAATTCTTTTCAGTCGCTTGTTTGATTTGTTTGTTTATTTATTTATTTTTAAATCTATCTTCAGTTGCTTTATTTAAAGTATAATGTTCTTTGTTTTCAAATATATTTTATTGATTTTTCACAGAGAGGAAGGGAGAGAGATAGAGAGAGTTAGAAACATCGATGAGAGAGAAGCACCAACCAGCCACCTCCTGCACACCCCCCACTGGGGATGTACCCGCAACCAAGGCACATGCCCTTGACCAGAATCAAACCCGGGATCCTTCAGAACACAGGCCGATGCTCTATCCACTGAGCCAAACCAGTCAGGGCTATAATGTTCTTTTTAATCTCTGGTCTTGTCCTATGCTGTTCCATGCTCTGTCCTGAACTCATTCCTATTTTCCCAGCCTTTGTTCATTTAACTTCTGGTATGTATTTAGGCTTCAACCTAGAAGGAGAAAAGAGTTCCTATCATTAAGAGAGGTCCTATCAGTGCTGGAGAGTCTACCCTTAAACAAATAACATATACAGATCTCCAAACACAAACAACTCCTATAGTATGAATTGCTCTGGATGAATGCTATTTGTTCCTTTCCCTGTTAGTGCATCATCAATAAAAGTTTGCGGATTTTTTTGGAGCTCATAGATACAGAGAACAGATTGTTGGTTCCCAGAGGTGGGGATAAGGAGTGGGTGAAAGGGATGAAGGGGGTCAAAAAATATAAACTTCCAGGTATAAAATACATAAATCATGGAAATGTAATATACTTCATGGTGACTACAGTTAATAATACTGTATTGCACATATTTAATCTTTTCATAAGAGAGTAGATCTTAAAAGTTCTTAAGAAAAAAATTTAGCCCTAACCCGTTTGGCTCAATGGATAGAGCATCAGCCTGGGGACTGAAGGGTCTCAGGTTCGATTCCAGTCAAGGGCATGTACCTTGGTTGTGGGCACATCCCCAGTGGGGAGTGTGCAGGAGGCAGCTGGTTGATATTTCTCTCTCATCAATGTTTCTAACTCTCTATCCCTCTCCCTTCCTCTCTGTTAAAAAAAATCAATAAAATATATTAGAAAAAAGAAAAAGAAAAAAATTAGTAGTTATAAGTGATGATGAATGTTAACTATAATTACTGTGGTGATTATTTCACAATATAAACAAATATCAAATTATTATGTTGAACACCTGAAGTTAATATAGTATTGTATGCCAATTATACAGCCATAAAAAGTGTTTTTCCCCACAGCAGTATTATCGCTGCATTATAGCTATTTAGTAATTTTACTGTGATTGCATACAGCCAAAACTGTTTCAAAGGCATCTAATATAAAATCATGAAATACAACTCCATCCAGCAGTGTTTGTTTCTCTTGGGGAATCAAAGTAAGAAAAGGGTCAATGGGGGGGAGGGGTAGAAGGGGGTCATCTATAATATCCTATATAATAAAGAGAGAATATGCAAATTGACCATCACTCCAGTCAATTTGTACCCACACCTGAGGCTAACTTCCCATAACTAGCCTTAAGGAGCAATCAGCAGGGACCTGAGGCTGCGTGCCCACCCACCTCCTGCATGGGGCTTGACAGGGGACCTCAGGTTATGCTTTCCACCCGCAGGCCTTGACAGGAGACCTCAGGCTGCTCCCCCCGCCCTGGCACCAGGCCAGAAGAACTCAGGCTGCACCCTCTTCCCTGGTGCCAGGCTAGAGGACCTCAGGCCATGGCTCCCGCCCTGGCCCCAGGCCAGGGGCCCTGAGGCTGTGCCCTCACCCAGCGGGACTTGACGGGGGCCCTCAAGGTGTGCCCTCTGCACTGGTGCTGGGCCAGGGGACCTCAGGCCATGCCCCCTACCCTGGCACCGAGGGGACCTGAGGCTGCACCCCCCCACACCTGGCAGGGCTTGACAGGGTGGGACCGGCCAATTTATGGATCTAGCCCAATGAAGGGGGGCCATCCAGGTTTGTTCTCAAGTGATTTTGAGGTGCACGTGGGTGGTTGAAGACTTAACTCTGGATTCCATGGTGCACCCCAGACTTTGACAGGAGGAAGATTTTCATATACGTTTTACTAATTTTCTTTAATCTCTAACATTTCTATTATAGAGAAAGGGCAAATAGCAATATTAAAATATTTCCTCTAATTAATCCCCTTTTAATGTGCACAAATTTTGTGCACTGGGCCACTAGTCTTCAATAATAAAGATACATTTTTTGAAAAGGCTATCTTCTTCAGCACTATTTTTTAAAAAGTAAATGTAAGAGTAATTTGCAGATGACATGATACTGTACATAAAAACCCTAAAGACTCCATTAAAAAACTATTAGACTTAATAAATGAATTCAGCAATGTAGCAGGATACAAAATTAATGCTAAGAAATCTATGGCATTTCTATACACCAATAGTGAAGTTACAGAACGAGACTAAAAAAGCAATCCCATTTACCATCAACCCCCCCCCCCCAAATTAAGATACCTAGGAATAAACTTAACTAAAGAGGTAAAAGACCTCTACTCAGAAAACTACAGGACATTGAAAAAAGAGATAGAGGAAAACATAAGTAGATGGAAGAACATACCATGTTCATGGATTGGTAGAATCAACATCATTAAAATGTCCATAATACCCAAAAGCAATCTATAAATTCCATGCACTTTCCATTAAAATACCAACAGCTTATTTCACAGACCTAGAAAGAACTCTCAAAAAAATCATCTGGAATAAAAAAGACCCCAAATAGCTGCAGTGATCCTGAGAAAGAACAAAGTAGGTGGGATCTCAATTCCAGATATCAAGCTATATTACAAAGCCACTGTTCTCAAAACTGCCTGGTACTGGCACAAGAACAGACATATAGATCAATGGAATAGAATAGAGAACCCAGATATTGACCCAAACCAATATGCTCAATTAATATTTGACAAAGGAGGAAAGAACATACAATGGAGTCAATACAGTCTCTTCAATAAATGGTGTTGGGAAAATTGGACAGATACATGCAAAATAAAAAAATGAAACTAGACCACCAACTTACACCATACACAAAAATAAACTCAAAATGGATAAAGGACTTAAATGTAAGATGGGAAACCATAAAAATACTAGAGGAATTTAAAGGCAACAAAATCTCAGACATATGCCAAAGCAATTTTTTTCACCGATACAGCTCCTAGGGCATTGGAAACTAAAGAGAAAATAAGCAAATGAGACTATATCAAAATAAAAAGCTTCTGCACAGCAAAAGAAACCATCAACAAAACAACAAGAAAGCCCACTGCATGGGAGAACATATTTGACAATATTATCACCGATAAGGGTAATCTCCAACATTTATAGGGAACACATATAACTTAACAAAAGGAAGATAAACAATCCAATAAAAAAATGGGCAAAGGACCTAAATAGACACTTTTCAAAAGAAGACATTCAGAAAGCCAATAGACATATGAAAAACATGCTCAAAGTCACTAATTAACTGAGAGATGCGTATCAAAACAACAATGAGGTACCATCTCACACCGGTCAGAGTGGCTATCATCAACAAATCAACAAACGACAATTACTGGAGAGGATGCAGAGAAAAAGGAACTCTCCTGCACTGCTGGTGGGAATGCAGACTGGTGCAGCCACTATGAAGACAGTATGGAGTTCTCTCAAAAAATTAAAAATGGAACTCCCATTTGACCCTGTGATTCCACTTCTGGGAATATATCTCAAGAAACCAGAAACACCAATCAGAAAGGATATATGCATCCCTATGTTCATAGCAGCACAATTTACCATAGCTAAGATTTGGAAACAGCCTAAGTGCCCATCAGCAGATGAATGGATTAGAAAACTGTGGTACATCTACACAATGGAATACTATGCTGCTGTAAAAAAGAAGGAGTTCTTACCATTTGAAAGTAGTTTCCCAGCATTATCCTAGTGGGCTTATAATTTAAAAAAAACTCATGAAGAATATGGTATATTTGAGAATGGTGCATTCTTTTTTTAAAAAAATGTTTTAATTGATTTTTAGAGAGAAAGAGGAAGGGAGAGGGAAAGAGAGAAACATCGATTGGGTACCTCCTGCAACATGGAAATGTGCCCCAACCAGGAATCTCTTGATGCATGAAATGATGTTCAACCAACATAGCCACACCAGCCAGGGCAAGAATGAGGCATGCTTTACATAGTTGTTCAAACAAACTGCTTATATCTGAATAAGTATATATAATTTTCTTTTGTCTTTCTGTATTTCCTTCATATAGACTGGACCAATTGCATGCTGAGACCACCTCTCAAGAGAAATTAGTTAACATTGCAGTGAGATTTAAATTTATATATTATTTAATAAATGGCTCAGTGTTTGTCTAAAATATATTTATAGATATAAATAGTCAATAGGTTCAAAATATAAAGTTAGTGTCACCATTATTACTTTTTTATTGATATTCAAATGACCTCTTACCCAATTAGTAAGAAATAGAAGTTTGAACTTTTAAAAAATCTAAATGTCACTATCTCCCACCCTCTAACAGTTCCATGAAAACATTTTCTTTCTGGAAATTACATTTAATTTTTAATTTTTAAATATATGTATGTTTTTTATTGATTTCAGAGAGGAAGGGAGAGAGACAGAGAGATAGAAACATTAGTGATGAGAGAGAATCATTGATTGGCTGTCTCCAGCACACCCCCTCCTGGAGGGGATCGAGCCCGCAACCTGGGCATGTGCCCTTGGCCAGAATCAAGCCTGGGATCCTTTAGTCTGAAGGCTGGTGCTCTATCCACTGAGCAAAACTAGCTAGCGCTGGAAATAATGTTTTAGAATGAAGTCACATATATACTTTACTAGTGGCCCAGTGCATGGATTCATGCATACTGAAAATAAATTAATTAGAAGAAATATTTTAATACCGCTATTTGACCTTTCTGTAATAGAAGTGCCAATAGTTGATCTTAAGATGCATTCTGTCTATGACACTGGCTTCTTTGGCTTCAGAGGTACATTGTGCCAATAGTTGGTCTTCAGACCTTTTCTGTTGACAACACCGCTTTCTTTCAGCTTCAGAATGTCAACAAAAACCAACCAAATTCATGATCAACAATGACAGATCAAAACACACATGTGTGATTGGCACTAGCAAGAGCTTTATATGTATTGGCATGCGTGAGTCAATGTTTATTTTTAAATTGCCAGTGTGCATCATATGTACTGGCTGGTAGGTCAGTTGGATGGTTGGATGGATGTATAGTCAGTCACTTAGCCTTTTATATATATAGATATGTGTATGTATGTGTACATATATATTAAATATTAGTATATTAGAGGCCTGGTACATGAATTTGTGCATGGATCGGGTCCAGCCACCTGCCCCAATAGTGGCCAATCAGGGCCAAGGCTGGCTGTGGGGAGAGGCTGAGAGAGGTTGGGGGGGCTATAGGGGCCTGATCAGGCTGGTTGGCTGCCTCAGTGCATGTCATAGTGACTAGTCATTCTGGTCATTCCTGTTGTTCTGGTCATTCTGCCGTTTGGGTTGCTTGGCTTTTATATATATAGATTTCATATATTATATACCAGGGGTCCTCAAACTTTTTAAATAGGGAGCCAATTCACTGTCCCTCAGACCGTTGGAGGGCTGGACTACAGTTAAAAAAACAACTATGAACAAATTCCTATGCACACTGCACATATCTTATTTTGAAGTAAAAAAAAACAAGGTGGCAAAAACACCCAGCAGGCTGGATAAATGTCCTTGGTGGGCTGCATGTGGCCCGCGGGCCATAGTTTGAGTACCCCTGTTATATACAATTATATACTATTATATACTGACTTCATTTTTAATAAGTTGCTAATGACTTTCTTAGTAAAGCTTCTAAGCAAAATAGAAAGATTGGAGATGCTACTGGAACATTACTTTTCAATAATATTGTGCCAGAGTTGTCTGGTAGTTGTTGAGCTGCTCTTTCAAATATACTTTGACTGGGTCAACATCAACTGTGAACTAGGCATGTTCACATTCAGGGACACTGTGGATTCTCAGTTCATCAAACCTTCATTTGTGCTCTTGTGTCATTGATAGTTACATTAAATATTAGCTGTTCAGTATACAGTCTGATGATAAGAAAAACCATAGAAAGTTATTTAAAACTAGAGGCCTGTGCATGGGTGGGGGTGGGGGGGTTCCCCTCAGCTCAGCCTGCACCCTGTCCAATCCAGGATCAGGTTTAAACCAGCAGTCAGACATCCCTCTCACAATCCTGGACTGCTGGCTCTTAATTGCTCACCTGCCTGCCTGCCTGGACGCCACTAACTAACCTGGTCATCCCTAACTGCCCCCCACTGCCTGCCAGGTCTCCTCCAACTGCCCCCTCCCTGCCAGCCTGGTCACTCCTAACTGCCCCTCCTGGCAGTCTGGTCCCCCCTACTGCCCCTCCTGCCGGCCTGGTTGTCCCCAACTACACTCCCTCCATCAGCTTGGTCATCCCTAACTGCTCCCCCTGCTGACCTGGTTGCCTCTTACTGCCCCCCCTGCTGGCCTGGTTGCCCTCAACTGCCCCCCTGCCAGCCTGGTTGCCCCACACAGCCTGCTTGTTCAGTTGTTTGGTTGTCCTTCACTAACCCTGCTACTGCCCTGGTTGTAGGCAGCCATCTTGTGAGGGTATTAGGGTT
>PVJC01027752.1:0-23065 GCA_004026665.1 Murina feae
CCTCCCCCCGATATCCTTACTATTAACAAGATTGTCTCCCCAGAGTTTGATTTGCTCATATATACCAGCATCCCTGACAAAAGTCTCAATAAATATCCAACTGGCTTTTGTGTTACTAGCACTTTTCTGAGTAGCCACGTGTGACAGTTACAATAGAGGGCTTGCTTAAGGAGAAGACAATGGTGAAACTCTGTCTACACGCTCCTCATCACCATAGCTACTGCTTTCAGTACCTGATGGCTTCCTGGGACCAGTGAGATTAAGCATAATCTTTTCTTAAAATACCAAATTCTTAATTTTTTCCCAAAAGGTACACTGATTTTTTCATTGATTTCTGCATCAAGTTTAAATGTTCCTGTGTTCTCCACACACACTACTTGCCAATATATTGGCATTAAGACTAATATCTGAAAATTAAACTGTGCAGTCACATCCTATATAATAAAAGCCTAATATGCAAATTGTCCCCTTGGACAGTTTTTGGACCGGGAGTTCGACCGGGAGTCTTGGAGTTCAATTGCTCTCTATGATGTATGCTGACCACCAGGGGATGGCGCGACACAGGACATGGTTGGCATTGTTGATGCAGCGCTGGCAATGGGCAGCAGTGGAGGCACTGCTGGCCCCAGTGGGCTCCAACAAGAGCAGGACTGCGGTAGGATGGTAGAGCAGGTGAGCGGGTGGTGCCAGGCCAAGGCAGGTGTGAATGGAGGCTCGATTGCCCCGCCAGTTGCCCCAGAGATGGTGACCAGTGACAGTGGGCAGGGCTGCTGCCTGTCTCCCAGGTTCTGAAGGAGCTGGGCAGGGGGCCTGGCCTCAACCAATCGCCCTGCAGGTGTCAAGCCAGGTGGGGGGCCCAGCCCCAATTGATTGTCCCATAGGAAGACTGGTGGAACAGGTGAGGGGAGGCTGAGGGCACGAACTGTGGCCCGATCTCTGCAGGCCACCCCAAGGGACCCCACCCATGCATGAATTCAGGCACCGGGCTTCTAGTACCATAATAAAGATCTGAAAAGTCACCTTAAGGACAAGATAGTTTCTAAAATTAGGAGACTGTAATATAAACCTGATAGTGACTATAAGTGATCATTACAATCATAAAACCCTTATCTTCCTTTCTTACTTTACTTATGGCATGTGACTAGAAATTCTGCTTCTACATATGTATACTCCCTAGAGAAAATTCTTGTACATTTGTGTGCTGAGACATATACAAAAATGTCCAAAATAACGTTCATAATAACAAAAAGGAAGGAAACAAAATCTATCTATAAATAATAAAATGGATCAATATATTTTGATACATTCATAAACTAGATTACTATAAAATAGTGAAAATAAATTACCCACAGTGATAATAGGGATGAGTCTCAACAGCAAAAATTTTAGAGGGAGAGAAGCAAGTCACAAAGAATATACCCAGTATGATACAGTTCATATAGAATTTGAAAACAGGCCAAACTAAAAAATCTGTCTCTTAGGGATCCATCTACACTAATAAAAAGAAACATGCAAATTAGTGTCACTCCGCTATGCCCACCAGCCAATCTGATGAGCATGCAAATTAACCCAACAAAGATGAAGGTTAATTTGCATATGCAGGCACAGAGCAGCAAGTGGAGACTGAAGGCTGAAGAGGCTTGGCTTCTCCGCTGTGGCCGGAGTGGAGACCTGGGTGCAGGGTGCCAGCGGTGCCAGCAACCAGGGGAAGGGAAGGCCTATTGCACAAATCTCTTCATGCAATGGACCTCTAGTATAGAGACAATAAAATATGTAAAAAGCCGGAAAATATTGACAGAATTGAGGATAGTGACTGTCTGGCATGTGATCAGAGAGGGGCATAGATGGAGCTTCTCAGCAGTGATAACGTTCTAGTTTCTAAATTGAGAAGTGAATGCAGATTTTGTTCATCATTCTCTAAATGGTACCTATATGAAACTTTTAAGGAATAATAAGCTTAAACTAAAGTAGTAACAACTGCACATTTCTCAGAGAATTTCTGTAGGCGCTTAGCATGCAGTCTAGGCTCAGTGGACTTCAGGAAGCAGGCTCACTGCAGAGCCAGCAGGAAAGGGAGAAAGCATTCATGGCCTTTGTCCATGGTGATTAGGATCCAGTGGGCTGCTCCCCAGCCCTGAGGAGTCTCTCCACACCTGTCTACTCCAATACCAAGTAACCAAAGTCTAGTCACCAGTGATCAGAACCCATGATGTGATCATGGGAGAAAATCAGCCGAAAGGACCATCCTAGAGAACCCATGTGGAATGGTCAGAATTTGTATATTGTTAACCTTTTACAGTCTTTTCTTCCTGCCTTGCTTGTAAACCACTCAAGGGCAATCTGTCTTTTACCTCTTTGTAATTTTTCTTTCACTCCAGATAACTTCTGAGGAAAAATACACTATCTGTCCAACAATGAAATGGACTTCTTGATAAATACATAAGGTCACTCCTGATGAGTATCATCCACTCTAAATAACTGCTTTGAGAAGTATTTACTTCCAAGCCAGCAGCCTTGATCAACCCTGCAGTGCTATTTTCAAGGCATTTTGTAAACATCTTTCTGAGTCACACACACACACATGCAAATGTGCAAAACCACTTGAGAGTCATACCTCCAGTGTTACTAAAACAGTATGATTCGTATTTTTTTAAATTTCTTTATGGATTAAGTTATTACATATGTGTCCTTATCCCCACATTATTCCTCCATCCCAACTTATGTCCTCACCCCCCTGTTGTCTGTGTCCATTGATTAGGCCTATATACATGCATACAAGTCCTTTGGTTGATCTCTCGCCCTTACCCTACCTCCCCTACCTTCCCTCTGAGGTCTGACGGTCTGATCGATGCTTTTCTGTCTCTGGATCTGTTTTTGTTCATGTTTATATTGTTCATTATATTCCATTTATTCCATAAATGAGTGAGATCATGTGATATTTACCTTTCTCTGACTGACTTATCCCAAGAAACTAGAAACACCAATTAGAAAGGATATATGCACCCCTATGTTCATAGTTGCACAGTTCACCATAACTAAGATTTGGAAATAGCCTAAGTACCCATCAGTAGATGAGTGGATTAAAAAACTGTGGTACATCTATACAATGGATTACTACGCTGTAGGAAAAAAAAAGGTGTTCTTACCATTTGCAACAGCATGCGTGGAACTGGAGAGCATTATGCTAAGTGAAATAAGCCAGTCAGAGAATGATGATTCGTATTGATCAACACTGAGTTCACTGGCTTTACACAGAATGATAGTACTTCCCAGAGAAGAATGTTTTGTTCCATTAATATAACTGAAGATGTTTCAGGCTTCAAAATCAATTCCAAGTGAGGTGTATTTCCTAAAGATAGTGGTGGGTAATAAAAGGATCCCCAGGCTTGGAGTCAGTTCTGAGTTTGAATTCAGGCCTGCCACTTCCCAGGTTTGCTGCTACCTGGAACAGGTCTCGGTTTCTCTAGGTCTCATTTTCCTGAACTGTTTATCTTTAAGAATTAGCTAATCTCTAAAATGGTTGCTGGAAAGACCAAATAAGAATGATATGATTACTTTGTAAACTGTTATGCACTGTGTAAATGTAAGCATCTTTATTCTAAGTCTAGAAAGCTTAAGGCAGTTTCTTTTATAAGAAGTCAGGGTTTAGGGTTAGATCCTTTCAGAACCAGCTGCTGACTTAGACAAGTAATTCCCTCTAAACTTTGCTTTCCTTAGCTGGAATATTGAGTTAATGATAGTGCCCACTTCTTGGTATCACAGTAAAGGTTTAGGTAAGATTATGCATTTAAATATTTGCCTATCCCTGGAAATAGTTAAGTAAAATAAAATGTTTACTGTTGTTATGTGCAAATGAAAACCCTTTCTTGAGTTCGCACAAATTAGGAATTCCCATTTTCTAAGATTATGAAAGTTTACTCATGAAATTACTAAAAATTGTATTCTTTTTAGAAATGAAGAATGAAAGGCAATGAACACATATACAACCATATCCAAAAATCACTTATTTAACACATTGCTACCATTTTTGAACTTGTATAATAGAGGCCAGGCACTGGCTAGACATTTTATAAACATCAGTTAAGTTAGTCTTCACAAAAAACCTACCACGGCATTATTATTGCCATTTTTTTTAGAAAAGAGCTCTTCAGGGTGGTTACGGAATTTGCCTGAGATCACACAACAAGCCAGAATTTCAGCTTAAGTATTTTGTCTAACTGAGGGTCCCAGAATAGCCTTTTCTTTCATCTTCTTGTCTTTCACTTTCTTTTCCACCTCTTCTTCCCTTTTTTTTTTCATTGTTCAGAGTTTTAATATAACTCAAAAGTAAATAGTTTATACTGAGTAATGCAAGCAGAGTCAGTTTGTCCTGAATCTCTTGTTATTGAACATATGTGAACTGCTGGACAAAACAGAGACTAAATAGGTACAAGGGGTTGAGCAAGGGGTTGTGTGAAATACTAAATATGTAAAAAAGGCAGGCCATTTGTTCTCTTGGCAAGGCAGTAGAGTAGGACCTGACTTTTCCCGTCACACATTATTTAAATTGGCATCTAGACTTTGCACTGATTGAGTTTCTTTTCTTTCTTTTTTTAAAATTTATTTACTTACTTTGCTGTTGTTGTTAGTCCTCACCTAAGGATCTTTTTCCATGGATTTTCAGGCAGAGTAGAAGAGACACAGAGAAACATCAATGTGTAAGAGACACTTCGATTGGTTGCTTCCCACATGTGCCCCAACCAGGGCCGGGGATCAAGCCTGCAACTGAGGTATGTGCCCTTGACCAGAATCAAACCCAGGACTCTTCAGTTCATGGGCCGATGCTCTATTCACTGAGCCAAACAAGCTAGGGCTGATTGAGTTTCTTTTCATTGGAGAGATATATAGTCCTATATAATAAAAGGGTAATATGCAAATCAACCGAACAGTGGAATGACCGGTCAGTATTACACACACTGACCACCAGGGGGCAGGCGTTCAACGCAGGAGCACTAAGCATCCACAGCAGTGCGGGGAGCAGGCCTAAGCCATCAGTCAGACATCCACCAAGGGCTCCCAGACTGCAAAATGGTGCAGGCCAGGCTGAGTGACACCTCTCTCCTAAGTGCACATATGTCGTGCAGCAGGCCTCTAGTGAAAAATAAGTCTTATGAGCAAAATCGGACTTTTTTATGGTGATAACATGATAAACTCAGCTACAGACATTTACAGAAACCTTTATTCTGATGATATCTTCATGCTTAGAGAGAGAGACATACATAATTAAAACAGCTTTAACCAGAAATGGAACCAACTGTAAAGTTGTTTGACGATCAAAACCCTCCAAGGTAAATGAAGTCCACCAGCAATGGTTGGATAGCTGATGAACAGGGTGTGAAGCAGAAACATTTACATGGCATCTCGAGTATAAAAAATTCTAATATGGTCATTACTCAGGAGCAGCAGGATATGTTTACGTTTTTAGAGAGATTGTTTCACTAACAGATAGAAATGCTTTGAGTTCGCTCTCAGGACCCTAATGGAAGGCCATATGTAATGAAAGAGGCCAAGGCGAAAATTCTGTCATTCTCCACTCTTGTGTCATTAGCAGTGAACATGGCTCCTTCACTCATCTCTTTGTTCTCTTCAGTCATCCCAGAGGCAGTTAATAACATTAATAGTCCTTTCTTTTACCAGCTACAGTATCTTAAACCATTCAGACCATGTGTACACATATTCTCCACTCTGTTAGTACAGCAGTCATAACAAAGATGTTGGAAAATGCAAACAGGTGCTAAAAGACCTAGTCAAAGTTATTCAGTAAGAGTCTTTCACATGTAAAGACTCTATTTCAGTTTGTTGAATAGCTTGATGGGCCAGGGAGATGTGAGCCGGTACTTGCGGACAACTTCTCCTTAGTGACTGATCTGAGGATCCCTTGACAATGCTACCTCCCTTGTAGTGGAGACTTTTGGTTACATTCAGCAGTGTATCAGCAGTAGGTATATTGGCAGAGAAACTGAACATGACCTCTGAAGAAGCTGGAAGGTACATTATGAATTTATTAGAAATTCAAGATTGATGCTTAAATAGGACCTGTGGTAATGGGCAGTCTCACCTCATCCACAAGTAATCAAAAAGAGCAAAGCCTCTCATTGAGAAGCCAGAGGCTGGCCATAGATATGGAGAAAAATGCTTCATCAGAATGGTAGGTCAGATGCTTTCTAGTAGGGCAACCGGGAACTCTGGGTCTACAATGGACTAAAAATTTGAAATTTGAAACTTTAATCTCAATTAGATGGTATTTGGAGCCGGGGCCTTTGGTATGTAATTAGAATGAGGTCCCTGCCCATATAAGAAGAGGCCAGAGAGTTAGTTCACTCTTCCCACCATGCGAGGATAGAACAAGAAGTCTGCAGCCCAGAAGGAGGCCTTCTCCGGAACCCGACCACACAGGCACTATGATCTGAGCCTATAAGCCACCCAGTCCATGGTACTTTGTTATAACAGTCTGAACTAAGAGAGGAGCCCACTGAGGAAATATTTAGAAATTCAACATTGTAAACCTATTATTTAAAAGTACAACATATATTTTAGAAATAATTAAAATATTGTGTAGAAATTTGGAGATCAGGGAATAAATCAGACCTGGATCCTGTCCTTCTGACCCAATAGCTACAGTATCTTAAACAATTCAGACCATAAAGCAATAGCTATAATGCAAAAAAGAAATAAAAATGGCATAATAGATTTGAGTTCGGTGGAATTTCAGGAGATGAGAATGCCTTAAAGCTGGAGGAATCAATGGAAGATATGAAGGAAGGGGCATTTGACCTGGGCATTGAAGGATATTAGGATTTGCTATATGGAGAAAGGAGGAAAGAGAGAAAGGAAAGCAAAGGTATGGGGGACTGTGGCTTTCACAGACAAACCAGTGCCTTGACTAGATTGGGAGGCATTTGAAGAACATGAGAGGCACATTAATGCAACGAGTTGGGCAGAACTCAATCACAAAGGCCCAAAGCTTGGTCACAAGATGGTAAGAAGCTTCCCTCCTCCAACTCCCCTGTTAGCTTTCCTCTGTTTCTGACAGAATTCTTTCCAAAAAGTTGCCATTTCTAACACCCCACTCAATGCCATGGCCTTATTTAAATCAAGCCTGACACCCCACACCTCTCTCCTTTCTTCCCCAAGACATTTCCCTTGGAGCCTTGACAGGATGTGCGGCCATAGCCCAGCCTGAGCACCAAGCTCCCACTTTTGCGGATCTTACCGAGAAACTTGTGGTGTGGCAGCTTGCCAGGCCCTGATCGCTTAGCCAGGGGAGCCTGCATGGGGGAGTTAATCTGACGTGCAGAATGAGCCCTCTCCAAAGGCTCTGCTGGGGCATCAGCGCTAAATTGTACCTGACATTTAATTCCAGCTTTGGGCAGTTCCATGTGAAACTTGACTTTGTTGAGACATTGATCAGCCTGCAGCTCTTCATGAGCTTTGACACAATCAATTTTCTCCAGTGGATTGGGCGATCATTAACTAACTTACAGAAAGCCTGGGTCACACACAGCTTTCTGCAGGCCTCAGAGCTGCGTGATGGGAAGAAATGATGAAAAATTGCTGCTGGCAAGTTACTGCCCTCTTCCCTGCAAAATATAACCAACAAGAGCCTACAAAGAGCCCTAGCCAGTGTGGCTCACTTGGTTGGACATCCTCCTGTGCACCAAAGGGTTGCTCTTTTGATTCCCGGTCAGGGCACATGCCTGGGTTACTAGATCCACCCCTAGTAAGAGAGTGTGCAGGAGGCAACTGATGGATGTTTTTCTCTTTTCCTCTCCCTCCCTTTTGCTCTGTGAAATCAATAAAAACCTATTTTAACATGTTAAGTGCCCTGTAGGTCACCCATGACTGACACTATACTTTCCATCCGGAAGACAAAACAGGCTGGGCACTTAATATGTTAAGAAATAAAAATAAATAAATAAGGAACAAATTCACCAGCCATGGGCCATTGTGTCCACCAGGACAGGGCCACCAGCAACTATAACAAACCCCCCAAATCCTACTGGTTTAATCCAACTAAGACTGACTTCTCATTGATGTCACATTCCAATACAGGTCAGATGGCTCTCCTTTAAGCGTAACTCAGGACCCAGGCTGCCTTTCTATTATGGCTCAGGCATTGTTCAGTAATCAGATGGCGGTGGGAGAGAATATGGAAAAGCCTACCAAATACTTGCCATCTCAGCCCTGAAGTGATAAGCATCACTTCTCACAATCCATAGGCTACACTAGTCACATGCCAACTAACTGAGAGAGAGATTGGGCAACACAGAGGAGCACAGGAACAGCAGTGGGCACTGACCATCTCCATGAGACCCTATAATTGTGAGTCTTAGTCCTGGTTTAGCAAGCTGCTTCTGGTCCTGCAGTCATAACTGCCGCACATCCACCCAGATGGAAACACTCTGTGGTGCCATTCTTCATGAAGATGGGATGGGACGGCATAGGAAGTGATGACATGGCCTGTGTAGACTGACTCCTTACAATCGTCTATATACCACTGGCATCTGCACAGTGTCTGCCTTATAACAAATGAGAAATATGTGTCTGTTAACTAATTCAACAGAAGAATGACAGGAGAGAGTGACTAAGGAAGATCTCTCTTTCACCAAATATAATTAAAATTGTGTGACTCTGCAGATTAGGATTGTGAAAGTATCACAAGATTGGGATGAGGTGGAGCAGCGATCCTCCTTTCTTCTTGGGGTATTAGTTTGGCTCCATATCTAAGCAGGTGTAAACTTTCTTCTTCGCCAGGTTTTCTCTTTTTCTTCCCCTCCCCCCTCTTTCCACTTCCTTCTTCAGCTTCCATTTTCTCATTCATATGGCCCTCCCTGCTTCTCCCCCCCCCTCTACCAGATAGGATAAGGATTACAGAAGATGTGGTCAAAGTTGGCATGAGTTAATGTTGGACATATGTGAGTAAACCTGAAGTGTGGTCAGTCATGAAAGAGAATGCTAGGTCTAAAAGGGACTGAAGATTGTGGAATTCATGAACAACTAGTGCAAGTAGCAATTTTCTGCCCAACAATTATGTTTTAAACCCTATCCATTCATATTGTTTCTTGTAGATACTACTATTTTGTGTACGATTCTGTGTAAGAAAGTTTGAAAAAGAGTGATGTAGACCAGTCCTTTTATTTTATGGATGTGAAAATGAGCCATAGAAGAGAAAGTAATTTAGCCAAAGCCATACAGTACGTGAGTGAGTGAGTGAGTGAGTGAGTGAGTGAGTGGCTGGCCAAATTGGTCTAAAACTGCACTGACCAATATGGTAGCCACTAGCCACATGCTGCTATTGAGTACTTGAGATGTGTCCACTTCAAACTGGTATGTGCCATAGTATACAATACACCCAGAATTTCAAAAACTAGTTGTGGAAAGAAAATAAAATATCTCAATTTTTGTTTGATTACTTGCTGAAATATTTTTATTAAATTAGGTTAAATACATTCATTGTTAAAATTAACCTGTTTATTTTTTTAATGGAGCTAATGGAAATTTAAAAATACATTTATGCCTCCAAATTTCTCTGTTGCACAGTGATGAACTACAATACTGGCCTTTGTCTCTACAAAAGTTCTTGTTTATGCCACAATACTACTTTCATATGCTTTGTTTGTCCATTTGTTTGTTTGCTTGATTTTCTTAAGCACCAATCACAGCCTAGTCAGGACCTCATCACTTTTGTCAACCTTAAATCAAGAGAAACGTAATGAAAAGATCTGATCCCCTGATTAAGTGCAAATCTGAAAACTCTGCTCTCCACAGAGACAATTGTCTGTTTGTCCTCCTTGTGTCAGTCCACTTTGGCCCAGCCAAGATACAGGTGGTCTTAGAGCAGAAGCTCCATGTTTTAATCTACCTCTCACACCAAACATATTGCTAGGCCCAATGTCTGCTTACTCAGTGAGAACTCCTGTGCAGGCCAGGACTCAGCCAATGCCAAGGCTGTTTACCTGTCCTTGGGAATCCTGGCCTCATGGCCTTGGGGAGTTTGTCGTTACTGAAACAGGAAAACAAAGACTGGCCCAACTACTCAGTCTTCTCTCTCATCACTACCTGCTTTCTATATCATCTTTCCGTCAGGTTCTTCCTTGATAGGAACTGAGATAGGAAAGAGCTCACAGGACTTGGAATCAATGTCTTTTATTCCACTGTGAACTCAGAGAAAAGTATAAGAGAGAAAATTCCCCTAAAAGGAAGCAGGTGAGAAAAGCAGGAGAGATTGCAACTTTCTAGTACTATTGTCTTGCCTTGTGTCTCTTTTCTTGGCTGCTGCTTCTCTTTTATTCTGGTCTCACTATCCAAGCCTATTTGGTGTCAATGTTTGTCATTATAGGTTGGATGGTAGAAAGGAAGACCACCTATTAATACAGACAAAATCAGACGCTATCTCATGTGCAAAGACAGACCACTTGCCTGACTTAGCCAATAGGACTATCTTCAAATCATACAGAATGTGATTGGCCTACTGAATGCAAGAGACCAGATGCTGTACAGTATTTTTAGGGGGAAATAAATTGACCTCATACAGCCAGCCCTGCAACATCACTGCTCTGTGACATATTCAAAAGTATTTGACCCAACTCTGCATTCAGAAAAAGTGAAAAGTCCATTTCTTAAGGGGATCACTTCTGTACACCGTGTCCTTGGAACTCCAGCCCAGTCAGAGATACCTGATCAGTAGTTAGCATTTTACTTTTATTAATTTCCATCTCACTGATCCTTGTTGTAATCCCTTAATAGGAGAGTCTCTTTTGCAAGGTCATGGATTGGAGCTTAAGTTGCACCAAAGAGTATCATTATCATTAGGAAACTCTGCCCTTCTGAGTTTCTGCACTGTAGGTGTCTTTTGAATATCCCTGTCAACTACAGCTGAGTGCCCTTTGCTTTTTCAAATGAAAGTATTTTTCTTAAGACATATGTTCTGAAGCTTTCAGAGGAAGTCTGAGTATGTTGGCTGAGTAGGCATCTTACCATTACTCAAGATTTATTCAGTGGAAGCACAAATGTTGTTCACTTAGAAACCATTGCCCTTGACCCAAGAAATAAAGAACAGAGGTGATTCTGGAGAAAGAAAGAGAACCAGTCTCAACTTAGCTAACCAGAAGGATTTTATATTCTAAGGATAAACCTAAATCTTGCCCCCTGAAACCAACAGGACAGACTCTTCCCAAATTGTCACCAAAGCCAGGCCATAAAAACAACAGCTGTCACCTGGGTCCCTACCCTGCACCCCACCAGCTTCTGCATGCTATCTTGGATGATCATCAGCCACATTTTGGCCCAGAGTCCAAGGGCCCCAGCACATTCTCTTGAACATTCTGTCACATTACTCTCAAGTGCATCTGTTCAGGGGCATTAATGTCTCACTTTAACTCAAATCACTTTATCCCTGCTTTACTGTGAATAAAAACAAGAAAGGAGGCAGTGGGGAATAAGGAAGAGAGGGTGGTTTTGTAGCAGGACACAGATGTTATGTTACAGTGTGACTAGCTCAGGGAAGGAGCAGGAGGGAAAAAGGAATAATCAGTATTGAACCCTAGCAAGCCAGTTTGCTGAATTATCAGACAAGGTCAGGAATAAGTCTTAAATTTTATAGAAAGTGTAAAGCAAAGAGTATAAATCCACCTTTTAGGACACTATGGGGAATTCAACTCTCTGGGCCCCTATATTAGTTTCATATTACTGTATAACAAGTTACTCTAAAATTTAGAGTCTTAAAAAAAACAGTGATTTCACAGTTCCTTTGGGTTAGAAATCCATACTGGCTTAGATGAGGTTTTTTGGCTTAAATTCACTCATGAGGTTACAGTCACCTGCCAGGGCTGTAGTCTCATCTGAATGCTTGGCTGTGGGGTATCCACTTTCAAACTCATTCATTTGATTGTTACAAGGCACAATCCCTCACACCAAGGATTCTGCTAGGCCCAGTGTCTGCTAACTGAGTGAGAATCTGTGTTCAGGAAAGAACACAACAAATATTAAGGCTGTCCACCTGTCTTCAGGAAGACCTGATTTGAAGATATAATTGTCATTAAAACAGAAAAAAACAATTACTAGTCTAACTACTAAGTCTTCTCTCCAGTTCAGCCTGCTGTTTATCTGATCTTTATATTGAGGTCTCTTCACAGGGATGCCTCATAACAGCTGGCTTTTCCTGAGGTGAGCCATCTGAATGAAAGCGAAAGAATATTAACAAAATGGAAGCCACAGTCTTTTTCTAACCTAATTTTGAAAATTATAAAATAAGGATATAAATTACAAGTGCTTCTGTCATATTCTGTTCAGTAAAAGTAGATCAATTAGTACACTTTCAAGGAGAGAATTAAGCAAGGACATAAAAATGAGGGGTCATTAAGATCATCTTGAGGCTTCCTATTACATTCCCTTTCATTGATTCATTCTAATGTAAAGGATTTTGGTTTTATGTGAATTTGCACTAGGTGTTTCTTAAAGTTTTATAGATCAGTTAGAGGTAAGATATAAAAAATACTACCATAAAACAATGTGACTAAAAGCAATTTTATTGAAATAGAGTGGTTCAACAACAATGTGGTCAAAATATATCCTAGTCACAGTAGAGAAATCCTATATAATAAAAGCATAGAATGCAAATTGTCTCCTCGACCGGAAAGAGAGGGTGGCCTCAGCCGGCAGCCACTATGGACCCTACCAATGCATTAATTTTGTGCACTGGACCTTTACTAGAAATAAAACCAAGTGAAAGTGGAACCTTTCCAAATTCTGAAAGGCAGGTAAAAATTCCTAAAGATTTATAGAGTTGCAAAAAACTTTCCATGACATACCAAAATAAACCATATCTTGAACCTATAGACAGGCTATTTATATTCCAAAAAATTATTGTATTGGTCAGCTTGCTTCATAAAAATTTGCATTTAGCCAAATTGCTATTAACTGAATCACCCTACCCCAGAGGGGGAGAAAAGTAACTCATTTTGGAACAAGTTTGTTGCATTCGATATCAAGATTTCTAGGATAGGTGACTGGTTTGGGAAGGCTGAGAGATGGTGCTAAGTAACAAATTACCCCAAAACTAAGTGGTTTACAAAAAAGTAATACTAAATCATCAGCTCTCATTGTTTCTATGAGTCAAGAATTTGGAAATGACTTAGCTGACTTACCTAGGGCCTCTCATGTAGTTGCAGTCCAATATCAGCTAGAACTACAATCATCTGAGGACTTGACTGGGGCTGGAGTCACTTTCTAAGTGATTTAATCACATGGTTTCCAAGGTAGTTCTAGCTGTTGGTGGTAACCTCAGATTTTCTTGATATGATATATCCATGGAGCTACTTGAGTGTGTCATAGTATGGCAGCTAGTTTTCCCCAGAGTGGGAGATCTAAGACACCTTGACACTAAGGTAGAAGCTGCAATGCCTGTTCTGACGTATTCTCAGGAGTCATGTACTTTCACTTCCACCACATTCTATCAGTCATGCAGAGCCAGCTCTGATTTAAGTGGAGAGGTTAATTGGGGGAATCTATGCAAATTTTCAACAATAAAGATTTTAAAAAACAAAAAGTGGGAGGACACTACAGAGTGTGAGTTCCAGGAGGTGTGCGTCATGGGGGCCATCTTAGAGACTGACTGTCATGTAACAAATAAGATGGGCATATCCAACACATTTGCTATAGTTCCCTCTCTCTGGGGCCATCTGTCTCATTACAGAGATAAATATTGGCCTCCTTGGTTCCCATGGAGCCTAGATCAGGGTGAGTTCAGGTTTAGGTCACAATGGAAACTCAAGTACAGTTTATGGTCAGAGCCAGTCTTATACATAAAAGCTGCCTGGTGGAATACCAAGGGCATCCAGGAGGGCTTTTGCCTAGCAAAATACCAATCCCACTGCTTGGTGAATAGATTTTAAATTCCTCTAGAAACAGGCAAAATGCTTTTGCCTATTTAGAGGAAAAATTTTAAAGTGCGTATACCCCAGGGGGAAGTAACATACTGGTCTAAATTTGCATCAAGGTGTGAATGATTGGTGACAGATCTTTTCCTGAGAAGAAATTTTCATAGATGTTGGGCAACAAATAGAAAATGGAAAGACTACAGAAAAATATGGGCGAGGCTTCCAGGGAAGTGGAAGGCAAATCACTGACATCACTATTTTTCCAGGACCCACACTTACCCATAGCAGTTTAAAAAGAGAATTACAGAAAGTAAGATAGAGTAGCCAAAGAATAGTAATGGATCTTAAAATAGGGTACCTGTAGGAGTTAGTAATTGGAAGAAATGTAATATGTTAGGGACTATAACTTATTTTTGCCAATTGATAATTGGTCCCTCCGTGCATTCTCCTCTGCTCTATTAGATCTTTAATGGCTCTTACATAAGGAATTATCGATAGGAGAAAGACAAATATAGAGGAGATAGCATGGAGCTCTGTAGAGATGCAATTATTAAACCACACTTGAACCAGAAATAAATTACCGCTGCCATGCTATCTGCTGGTCCTTTACACCACCTGGAATAGTCCCAGGTAGGCAGAACAAAAGTATACTAGCCTTGGCCTATATTCCCACAAGTGCCTAAGAGATGAAGTGTAGAGTGTTTTTAGGTCAAATCCCATGACAGTGAGTTTCAAGAGTGTCAGCTCCCTACAGTTCCTGACTGCTATAAAGCCAATAATTGAGTCACAGCTAATAGAAACAAGTATAACTAATAAGTCACAGATCTTACTTGTGTTGGCAGAATTTTGATACCAAAGGAGTAAACATTGGTTTGGGAATATTATTTATGTTAGAAGGTTAGATCTGCATTACTCTCAAGCTTGACAAGAAACCTGATTTTAAGTTAGTTCAAATGCTTCTTTCAAAGTTCTGCAATTTTGTTGTACCAAATATTGCTTAAGATCATTACCAAATACCTAAAAACCATTCCAAGGCAATAGTCCCTGTTCAGATTAATTATGACTTAAGATATATAGCCCACAGACTATAATTTTTAAAATTGCATATATTGCAATACCTAGTTCCTTCGTCATGTTGCCCCCATTTTCCTGCCAGAACCAGATCTGCTACCACATTCTCTATTTCTGTTAAAAAAAAAAAAAAATCTACTTCCATCTCTTTTCTGTATGTTAGCCATGGCCACAAGATACCATTGTTGGCACTGCCAGTGAGTACTGTCATGAACCAAGGGCCTTGCCCATATACAACATTTAAAAAGTTAACAAGTCGATAAAATGTAATATGACTCTTCCCCTTAAATTGTGAACTGCTACCTTACAAATTCTGTGGAATACCTCTCTTTTCAAACTCCAGAATCCATCTCTGTACTCAGGGTTCAACTAGATTCCCCCGTTCTCTCACAAATTCCTACTAGCTGGCCCTGGTTTCCAGACACCCAGTTCCCCTTTCCATTCCCAACCTCCTCCTAGTCCTTACTGATCCTCACAGATAAGACAGGTACTTTGTTATCTCCAAGTGCAGAGCAACATTACCCATGTCCAAGAGAAACTAGAATCCAAGGGAAAACACACCTACTTGTCATATTATGCCTCCACTCAAACCCTGATTTCAATCATTCATACACTCATGAATTATCTCACTCATTATTTCAGTAAATACTTGAGTGATGTTTAGTGCTATTATCCATATTGATACAAAGACACATCCACTATGGAATGTCTAAGAATTATAGTGTAGTAATCAAAATCTGGCAAAAAAGAAAAAAAACACACACAATATATTCCTTGTACTGAAATGCTGTTACTCCTAGTGCTGAATCCCACTTCAGTGGTAATGATTATAGGAAAACCAACATTATTGAGGCTCTTCTATGTGCCAGGCACTGTATTGGACACTTTCCATGTGTCATAAAAAATCATTACTATGATTTTTACATGGAGCATGAGTGATGTCCTTGGATCCTGTTTTATTACATTGGGTCTGTGTGTCCAAGAGCTTCCTCAGCTCCCTACAGTCCCTGGCTGTTATGAAGCCAATAATTGAGTCACAGCTAATAGAAACAAGTATAACTATCAAGTCACAGATCTTACTTGTGTTGGCAGAATTTTGATGCCAGAGGAGTAAACATTGGTTTGGGAATATTATTTAATGTTAGAAGGTTAGATCTGCATTACTCCAAAGCTTGACAAAAAACCTGATTTCAAGTTAGTCACAAGGGGATAACTATTTGAGAATGAATATTAATGAAATCAAATATAAACTCATTAAGATAAGTCTTAGATTTTACTAAACTTGGACCAAATTAGTATATCCATATCTCATTTTCTTTTTTCATTTTAGCCTCTGTCTCTTTTCTATTCACCCATTTGTCCTCAGCCCCATCTCCAAATGTCAGTGGTTGTTTTCATGCTGCTTGGACTTGGGCACAGTGAACATAGCTCACCATCCAAAATGTTTCTCGGTTTGGAGACCTCCTTCTGAGCGTTGGGAAAGTCGAGGTGGTTTGCCAGGTGTGTGAGTTCTTGGTGTGTGCCAAAATAATGTGCCAAATCACTCGGGAAAGAATATAAGATTTTCCAGTGTCCAGATGAGCCAATAAAATATGTTTTAAATTCCTGAAATATAAATTCACTACATTTTGTGAAAAGATTCTCTGTTATAACTGAAGCCTGGTTGCAGGGGGAGCAACCTGAGGGGACTTCTCCTCTCTGACTTGAAACCCCTGCGGAAACAAGGTTTCACCTTGAAGCTGGTCTGGTTGCCAGTGAATTCAGTATGATTGGACTTCACATTTTAGATTCCATGAAATTTCCTTTAACAAGAAAATACTTGAAACTTGACCTTTTATGATCATAAAATTCCACACCATTTAGCACATTTGCCAGCACCTGAAATGATGAGTGAACATCTTGATTCAGTTTAGCATAATAAGCATTTGATAAAACAGGACCCTTAGGGGCATCTCTGAGGTTTTATAATTAGTTTGAGCTGTCATCAATTCATTATCTCTGTTGTCTTCCTGGTTCATTAAGATTGTTTCAGCCAAACTCACTGTGGGGAAAATGGCAAAAATAAAAATATCTGCCAAGTATTCCATTTGGATAGATGAATAGAATAAAAAGGGGCACATAAGGCTGAATGCTAAATGTAGGAGACCGGACTGATTTAGCTTTCAACTGGAGCCCTCTAAACTGGTACGATTTCACAAAACCTATTCTCACCATTCTTCCTTCCAAAAGCACAAGAAGCCAAAAGGGTGATATGTTTGAAAGCTGTGTAATTATATAGATGTTTATTTACACTAAATAAAATCATAATTCCCTCTTATTTCAGGGTTTCAAAATACTCTTTTTAAATTTTGTTATTGATTTTAGAAAGAGGAAAGGAGAAAGAGATAGAGAGAGAGAGAGAAACATCAGTTTGCTGTCCCATTTATTTATGCATTCATAGGTTTATTCTTGTGCCTTGACCAGAGATAGAACCTACAACCTTGGGAGGCTGCTCCAACCAACTGAGCTACTCAGCCAGCACCTGAATTTC
This sequence comes from Murina feae, assembly GCA_004026665.1. NCBI lineage: Eukaryota > Metazoa > Chordata > Mammalia > Chiroptera > Vespertilionidae > Murina > Murina feae. The sequence goes on from PVJC01027752.1 coordinate 17,518, forward strand.
AAAATATTACTGTCTTGTTTTTATCTCAACCAACCTCTGAAACATAAATACTTACAAAATCATAAGGCAGTTCTATTGTAGGGGGTTGAAGAACTGAGAAAATTCTCTATTATTTATTATAGACTAGAGGCCTGGTGCATGAAAATTCATGCACTTGGGGGGCGGGGGGTGATCCTTCAGCCTGGCCTGTGACCCATGGGCTGATTGGGGGATGGCACCAGCCAGCAAGTGGCTGGTACCACCCCCCCTTCATCGCCTCACCACCACTGCCGTAGGTGGCCTCCCTCTGTGTGAAGTGACCAGTGGGGTGATCAGGTGACAGCACTGGCTGGCAAGTTGCCAGCCCTGCCCCTCCCCCCCCATTGCCCCTCCACCACCACCAGTTACTGCCCATTGCTGTCCCCTCCTTCTGCCTGCTGGCACCAGCCTTGGCTGGCTTGGCACCGTCAGCTCACCAGCCCCACCCCCACCAACCAGTCATTCCACTATTCCATCGATTTGCATATTAGGCTTTTATTATATAGGATTACTAGAGGCCTGGTGCATGAAATTCGTGCACGAGGGGGGGGGTGTCCCTTAGCCCAGTCTGCACTCTCTCCAATCATAGTGCTGGTTTTTGTAGATCACAGGAAAGAATCATTGTCATTTAGACCCTCTTGAATCACCTCCTGGCACAGCAAAAACCAAGAAGATAAAAACTCATTCAACCTCCCCTATCTTTAATGAGCTCAGGTTAGGGCCTTCTGTTTCCTTGGAAACATACCTGACACTAAAACTACTTCCAGTTCCCACTTCTCTCAGCTACTTTGAGTGTTTCCAGTAAAATACTTCCATGCCTTTCTGCTCTCTTGGCACGCTCTACTGCTGTCACCCCACATGAGCTCTCAGGATGCTTTCCAGGCTGGGCGCCCTACTTTAGCACACAGCCCCTTTCTTAAACTGGGCTCTAATTGAGTCCAATACGTTCTTTCCTACAGTGTGGGCTGGAGAGTGCTAAGTGCTGTCACTTAAGGAACCGCAGGTGCAAAGGCTGGGCCTCCCCAACCCCACACTGTCATCTGTCCACCTCCAACACTCACCAATTGACCTACACTGTCAAGCTTTCTTAAGCCAATGCCTGAAGTCAGAGGTATTTGTGGATTTCCCTGGAGACTATCCCATCCTAAGTATGATGAAAGGATTAACTAGAAACCAACTTGAAAGGATACCAATAGATTTCGGCAGAACGACCCCCAGAAAACTATGTTTCTGCACAAAATCCGTGGCCATTGGCTCCCTTTGTCCTTTTATTTCTCCCAATTTCCCTCTCTCAGCCTCCACCCCACACCCCACCTCCACCACCCCATAGGGCTGGTTCCAATTGCAAGGCCATTCCTGCAACAATCTCTGGCAACTGGAGTGAAAGGTGCCGACAAAGAGGCCCTCTCCACAGCTCCCTTTTCACTAGAGCATGTATCCAATTAAAGGATTTTAATTAAAATGCTTTCTGTAGCATCCTGTTTCTACTCACTGTTATAAATTAAACTTGACATTCTCTGATTTAACAGGTGGGTGAGATTATTCTGAAAGCTGCCATATGAGAGGAAATAGAAGTTAAGCTAAAGGAAGCTGTGTGAATGCACGAGTGTGTGTGTGTGTTAACTTGTGTGCACATATGCACTCATACTTGAGTAAGTGCACAATTATGTGCGCATGTGTCTGTCTTTAAATTGATTTTGAATTGTTCAATTTTAAATACAGAAGTTACGATCCAGCAAGAGGCACACAAAAAGAAAACAGAAACCCAATCTAAAAAATTAGAATCTCATGCAACATCCTTGAAGTCTCAGTCAGCAAGAACCATTTGCACATTTCTCAGTAATGACGTTCCTTTTCTAAGCATCAGCTCAGAAAGATCTGCAACTTCCATTTGTTCCCTATAAGTGATGTTTTAATCTACTTATGCAAGGGGATAAGGAGGGAGGGGCTTTGGTGTGACTGTTACAGGTTGCACCTCTTCAATATTCTATAGTCAGTCCTCAAATGCTCCAAGGATTCTTACAGATTATACATTGCATCTCTGATGTAAGGTGTCCACTTCGAGGGCCCCCTTTATTCCAGCCAAAGTAGTTTACTCACAAATCCTACACATGAAGTGTATTATCTAGTAAACGCCATGCTGTTGCCCATGTCCTTCTCTCTGCCTAGACCTCTTCTCTCCAAACTACCTTTCCTTCCAGTTTCTGCCCCTGTTTCTCCTTTCCCATGAAACTCTTTCCAACTGTTCCAGAGCATTCTTTCTTCATTAAATACCTATCAGATTCATTCGCCAGGACCAGGCAGTGTTATAGGTTTTGAAAGTAATGCAGTGAACAATAAAATAAACAAATGTGAAATATAAATGTTCAGTATTGGCCACATGCTAGGGAGAAAAATAAAACAAGTTGAGTGGACAGAGCATTTTTCTCTAATTCTGTCCTCATTATTTAAAGTTTGGTATGTTTACATCCCATTTCTCCTTTTTAGATTGTAATTTCCTTGAAGAATGGAATTCTGTTCAATACTTAGGGATAATATTCAAAATATAGAACTGCTAGTACAACAGAGGCATAATCAGTGAGAGTGGACCTCGTCATCCCAATGTGTCTCAGCTAGCTGGACATCAGCCATATTGAACTTTTTTATATCCTCCAGGTTATATTACTCAATATATTTTATCCACATATTGATTTCATAATAATAATTCATTTATATTATCTAAATGGAACTCTAGTGACCTAAAAGAGTGAATGTATTTCAGTCAAAGAGTCAAACTTATTTTTGAAGAATATGCAGATTGGGCACTCGTCAAGTCAGCATTAAGCAGGCTGGGTACATTTTCTTGTCAGTCTTAACTCATGGAATCTCCTCACCACCTACAAAGGATTTTCCAGGAGAAATGGGCCTTTCAAAGCCTTATTGTCTCTGCTAGAAAAGTCCTGAAATGCAGCTTTACCATTTAAGCCCCTTGAGAAGGGGGCTTTATTATATAATAAAAAAGATGATAGACTTTGTATTTAAACATCTGGGTTCAAATGCCAGCTTCACCTGCTGTTTCAGGTACTTAACCTGGTCAGTTAACTTTTCTGCGGTTCAGTATCCTTAATTATAACATGGGAAGTATAATACCAACCTTGCAGTGTGGTAATAGAAAATTAAATGAAACGAAGAGAAAAAATGCATGGTACCTACCTGATGCAAAAATCAACTACTCTGTGCACAGTAGTTACTGTGGTTATTATCAGTATGTATTGTTATCAACAATGGTCCAATCAGATGTGGTCAGATTATATAGGAAGACAAACCTACATTCGCTGGTGGATACCTATGTATGCCTTATACTCCAAAATACTCAATCTCTTCTTTCTCCTACTTGCACCACCTTATAACCACAAAAGGGAGAAGAGGTACCAACACTTCAAATATGTAGCATCCCCACAAAACTGTAAGCTCCCTGAGGACATGCATCTCAACTTCCCTTTCTTCTACACCTTCACTTCTTCCCACCATATTTCTGTGCCCTTCTGGTGTAAGGCTTCACCCACAAGATTAAACAAAATTTGGAGCTGGAGAACTGGAGAAGAGTACTGTAAATGATTGAAGCAACTGGGGTTAGAGATGAATTGTTAAGACTTTTGAGCAAGACTGAAAGGGAACATGCTAGAATTTACTGAACATAGTCTTTCATTAGGGGACAACTGCCTCAAGCTGGAAAGAGGCAAACCTAGAGGAAATAAATGTCATTTTCCATAATAGATTTTATGATTATGGAACTCATTACTCCCAAGAAGTGATTCAAGGTGAAACTATAAGTGACTGCAAAAATGAATGAGAAAAATCCAAGTAAAACTGACCAATCTTAGAGTTCATTAAAGGAAATTAGAACATTTGAGGTATAATGGCAACAAAAGAAAAACATTTACTACAATCCCTCTGTGCCAGAATTGTGCTAAGTGCAGATAGAGAAGAAAGAAGGAAAGACAAGATCCCAAGCCTAAAAGATATTACAGGTGAGGGGTGCCCACAGGTGAAGGATCTTAATGGTGGGATTAAGTTATTACGCATCAAATTACAGTGTATCAGGTTAAGCAGTAATGTTCAGGCTGCAGATCACATTAGCATTTGATCAGCAGTAATGGAAGTACTATGGAATATAAGAGGAGAGATGGCTGTGGCTTCTATTCCAAGGCTTAAAGCAAGAGGTAGCATTTGAGATGCACAGTGAAGAAGTGCTAGAATTTTGGCAGTGGAAATCAATTAGCTATAGGGCCATTGAAAAACATCAGTTAGAGGCAGGGCTATTAAAAGATGGTATAGGACCCAGGGGGAAAGATTAAAATTAGATTGATATTCAGGTGATGGGGTCCAGCCCCTGGTCTTCTAGGCTCAACAATTCCTCCTCACCCACCCTTACTTGGTGGGGGCTGGGAAGGGGAAATAGTAGAAAAATTAAAGATAAGAAAAGATGACAATAAGGTATGTGTCCATCAGATAATAGTGGAGAAGAGGTTAAAGATGATATCTAAACTCTCCACTAGCTCCTGAAATGCCTTAATTTCTTTTACACCTAAGGCTAGGGCTAGCCCCAAAAGATTTAACACCCTGCCTCCCTATGCTCCCTACACATTAGCCATGAACTCCCCTTTCTGAGAAGCCTAGTACATGGACCCACAAATGGGAAGGAACTAAGTAACTAGCAAACTAGAGATGGATAACCTGCATTGTAAAGGTACGGGATCATGAGGGCAAATTAAGGCTGAATATTAAACAAATAAATACACCAGTAAGCATATTTATAGTTTATGAAATACACTCCACTGAAAAAGATGGCAGCACAGTGAGAGAGGATGTCTGATGGGTGACTTGAGAAAGGCTGGTGAGGGCTTCCAGCCCTCTTCATGGGCTAATCAGACACCCCATTTATCTTATCAGATGATTTCCCATGACCATCTCTCAACTCAGTTTCATCTTCTTACCATTTACACACCACTTTTACATGTCGCCTCTTTAAAGCATATTTGGGAGAATATAGAGAACGCATAGAAGAATAGGTTGGAAAACTATGGTTGTAAAACCTGAAACCAAGTTTTAAAGCATAGATAGATGGTCATGCACCATGTTTTATATTCCAGGAAGAAGCCTGCTTATGAAAAAGTCCCTGTTTGACCTGTTGTTAAAAGATGAATGGGTTTAGCAATTATGTTTGACACCCTATCAATATTTTTTTGGAATTGAATAAGGAGGACATAATATTTGCTTGTGTTTTCTCATAAAGGGACTAAGTTATTACCCATCAAATTCTCTCTATGAAACTACTGGCAGCAAAAGATAGAAATCTGGGTTCAATGCATCAGGATTAAGCAGTAATGTTCAGGCCTAATAAGAAGAATTTACCCATCTGTTACGAAAGAATCCACTGTTAAAATGCACAAAGAACTATGGGAATGCTCGGAAATTAAAACAGAAATAGATTGACTACATCTTTCATATAAATACATGCCAAGGAACTATATTTTATTTCTCAGTGGAA
>PVJC01027753.1:0-23022 GCA_004026665.1 Murina feae
AAAAAGTCCCGATTTTTGGAAAGAACGCACGACAAACTAGGGAACGGCGGGAGAACGGGAAGGGAAGGTACGGTTTTCGGCGGCCAGGCGGTCAGTGGTGTCCCGCTTTACCAACGTTGAAATCTCGTCACCTCAGTGTAAATGGCCACTGTGAGTCTCTAGGAGGGCAGCAGAGCAGGAGCTTTTCTAAACGTACTCAAATCTAATGTTTCCTGGAGCACGTCACCTGAGCAGTGTCTTGGGGGCCAACAGCCGAAATGTTATCCCACCCAGGCTGGCTGCTCAGTGTCAGGTGTCACGGGCATGAGCTGAGCAGAGGCAGAAGCGGAGGGCCAGACCCGATCACCAGACACTGCCCTGGTCGGCACCTTACCGGCCAAGAGGTAGGTGTCCTCCCCGGGGCTGATGGGCTCCTCCCCTCGGAACCAGCGGACGCCCGGGGGTGGGGTGCCTGTGGCTTCACAGAGCAGCGTCAAGGGGCTGTGCAAGGCGGCCGTGACGTTGGTCAGTGGGTCTGCGTCTCCGATGAGCTCTGGGGGCACTGAACACGGAGACACAGCCTCATTCAGGAGGCAGGCAGGGCTGATGCTCCCTCCTCCGCCCCCCCCCAGCATGGCCCCCCCCGGAATGGCCTGCCCCCGAGCCCCGCTCCTGAGCCCCACTCAGAAGGGGCAGCATCACTTCCAAATCAGGACCGACTTCAAGAGCTGCTCCCACTGAAAGGGGTGAGTGGTGGCCACAGGCTGGGCTTTGGCGTCAGGCAGACACCTTGGGCCTCAGTTTCTCCAACCCCCTAGAGCAGTGGTTCTCAACCTTCCTAATGCCATGACCCTCTAATACAGTTCCTCATGTTGTGGTGACCCCCATATAAAATTATTTTCACCCTGACCCGTGTGGCTCAGTGGATAGAGCGTCGGCCTGCGGACTGAAAGGTCTCGGGTTCGATTCTGGTCAAGGGCATGTACCTTGGTTGCGGGCACATCCCCAGTGGGAGGTGTGCAGGAGGCAGCTGATCGATGTTTCTCTCTCATCAATGTTTCTAACTCTCTCTTCCTCTCCCTTCCTCTCTGTAAAAAATCAATAAAACATATTTTTAAAAAATTATTTTCGTTGCTACTTCATCGCTGTACTGTTGCTACTGTTGTGAAGCGTCATGTAAATATCTGATAGTCAGGATGTGTTTAGGCGACCCCTGGGAAAGGGTCGTTCGACCCCAAAGGGATCGCCGCCCACAGGTTGAGAACCGCGGCCGCAGATGGATGCCAGGAGGATTCAGAAGAACACACGCAAAGCTCTCAGCACAGTGCCTGGTGCGGAGCTGATGCCGGGCAAACGAGACGGCTAAGAGCAAAGACGAACACAGGTGCGTCCCCCAGATCCACTCGCCAGAGCTGCGTGGCACTCTGTGGCGCCTAGAGCACCCACGCGCAAAGGAAGCCCCCTATCGGGCTGGGGGGAGCGGGGGAGGTGGGCCCAGCCACACGGCCCGTCTCTCCCACCTCATGTCCTGCCACTCTGGACTTCTGCCCTGAGGCGTACAGCAGGGGCTCAAGGAAAGACTGAAACCACAGGCTGTGCTAGCTAACCTGAGCGCCACCCCTCCCTCCGCCTGGCACATTTGCCCCCTCACCCTGGCACCTGGTTAACTCCCATTCTGCTCTTCCTTCTCCGCGGAAAGGTCACCTCCTGCAGGAGGCTGCCCTGACTTCCCACGACAGCGTTCAGGCCCCTGAATCCCCGTCACAGGGAAGTCATGCAGGACAGTAGCTTATTTCCACCATGCCAGAGCAGAGCAGGGGGACGGACAGTAAGGGAGGGGGAAAGTGTGTGAGTGTGTGTGTGTGAGTGTGCGAGAGTGTGTGTGAGTGTCTGTGTTGTGTGTGAATGTGTGTGAGAGTGCATGTGTGTGTATGTGTATGTGTTGTGTGTGGTGTGTGTGTGGTATGTGTGTATTGTGCTGTGTGTGTGTTGTGTGTGTGTATTGTGTGTGTGTGAGTGTGTTGTGTGTGAGAGTGCATGTGTGTGTATGTGTGTTGTGTGTGGTGTGTGTGTATTGTGCTGTGTGTGTATGTGTGTTGTGTGTGAATGTGTGTGAGAGTGCATGTGTGTGTGTGAGTGTGTTGTGTGTGTGGTATGTGTATGTGTGTGAGTGTGTATGTGTTGTGTGTGTGAGTGTGTGTGTGAGTGTGTGTGTGGGGTGGAGGGGGCGGGGTAGGGCTATCTGAAGCCAGCCCTGGTTGGGGAGCAGCGCTGAAGGTTCCCCTCAACAGACCTCACCAGAGGCCTGCCCTTGGGAGAACAAGGTGTGACCCGGCCTTGCCCTCTCGTCTGGGCCCCGTCCTGCCCCCCGACCGGCAGGCCCCCAGTCCTCACCCAGCACGGACAGCGCAAACCTCCTCTCGGCCCTCCCAGCCACGTTCTCGGCCACACAGCTGTAGCGTCCCGCGTGGGCAGCCTGTGCCCGCTCCACCTGCAGGCTCCGACCCTGGTTCTGCAGCCGCAGGCCGGGTGCGGCTCCCACCGGCTGGCCGTCCCGCTCCCACGTCACCCTGGGCGGGGGTTTCCCTGTGACGTTGCATTCCAGAGTGGCCTCCTCGTCCTGGACCACGGAGACCTGTGTGGGGGGCTCCCGGGGGCCAGCGATCTGCGGGGGAACTGGGGTGGGAGAAAGTCGCTGTGATCGCCAGATAGCAAGCACTCACCCCAGGCCCCACGCTGGCCTGTGCTCCCCAGGGTCACTCCCTGGCTGTGTGCCCTTGGTCCGGTGCCCTCATCTCTCTGGGCCTCCATGTGCCATCCTTATAATGGGGCCATAGGGCACTCGAGTCCTGCCTCTGTCTAACCCTGGGGTCCTGGGGAGGGCCTGCTGTTTGGAAAACAAGCTCCCAGCACAGCCCCGCAGATCTGTGGGAGGTTTCCTTTCTCAGAACCAGGCCTTCCCGGAGCTCAGACAGCCGCTGGGGCCGGCGGGCCGGGCTCGGAGCCACTCTCTCCAAAATGCTGTACTTGGTCGCATCTCCTGAGGCTGAGATATTTCATCTCATCGCTGCAGGGTGAGCCGCGGGACGTAGGTTTCCCTCGTGTGCAGGAGATTCATAGAAATGCTACATCCCCTTCCGCTTCTGTCTCAAGTTGTGCTTTCCCTCTGGGTCCCTGGGTGCAGGGAGCTGGCAGGGAGGGGGTTCATGAGATGCCCAGGATCTCAGAGGCCCAGGAAGTGCTCTCATTATCGCTGCTCCTGTCTTGGCTTGGCTCCTGGGGTGGTGTCTCCCCTGGCAGGTGCCTGGCTGCCACCCTCGGGCCCCTTCTGCCTGGCTCAGGTCACCCCAGCCCGGCTCACCATGCACCTCCAGCTGCTGGTCCTGGCTGCTACTTCCGGCCACGTTGCTGCACTCACAGGTGTATGTTCCCTCCTGGGCCGGCTGGGCTGGTCCCAGGTACAGCAGCCGCCCCACCGCCGACACCTGTCCGAGGCCGGGCCCCTCCCCAGGCACAGGCTGACCTGGATGCAGCAAGAAAAAGCCCCTGCTTCCCGGTCCTCCCCCCCGGAATGCTTGTCCCCTCACCATCCCAGCCAACTCTGGCAGGAGGAGGCTGTCCCTGTCCTTGATGGGTGCCCCCACCCCAGAGCCCAGCGGAGATGGAGATGGGTGGGCCTACAGCCCTAGGGGCGGGGGTCCTGGTTACAGAAATGACACTGTCCTCAGTCCCATTCTGCTCGGTCCCCAAGTCTGCTGGGCACCTCAGCCCCTTCCTAGCCAGCAGCCCTACCGTCCTTCCTCCAGGTGATCTTGGGGAAAGGGACACCCCGACATTCGCAGGACAGCCTGGCGGGGTGTCCCTCCGTCACGGTCAGGTTGCGGGGCTCCCTCGAGGGGAACACTGGAGGGACTGAGAGAAGAGAGGGTGTGAGGGGGTGGTGGGCTGGGAGGGGACCGGGCTACACCCTGGGACCCAGTCAAGGCAGCAGTCCCCCGGGGCATGCGAGCTGGCCGCGTAGGGGAAGGGCGGGGGGACTGCAGCCCAGCCCGAGAGACCCTCACCCCAGACGTTGAGGTTATAGTGTTTCTCCGAGCGGCCCGCCTGGTTCAGTGCCTCACAGGTGTAGCGGCCTGCATCCCACACCTCTGCCCTGTCCACCTGGCCGACAGCGACAGGAGCCATCAGCAGGGGCAGCACAGAGACGGGGTACCTGGAACGGGCTGTGTGACTGGGGGCAAGCTGCCCCAACCTTCCCACCTGGGACCCGGCACCTCCCGCACCATGAAGTTTCCAGAAGCCTCTGCCTGCGGTGGCCTCCTGTGCGTCAGGCGCATGGACTGGGCTCCCTAAGTGGCAGCCCTGCCAGCCACATCCTCAGCCCAGCCCCGTTCTGACAGAACAGCCCAGAGGAGAAGGTGGGGGATGAAGAAGGATGGGGTGGAGGGGACCCTGTCTTCAGGTGTCAGGCCCTGACATGGTGGTGACGGCTGCGGCTCTGAAGAATGAAGGGCAGGAGAGGCAGGCATTCCGGACAGAGCAAACCCCAGGAGATGCTCGGAGTTGGGAATGACCATATCACAAGGTGTAGGGGGGTGGGAGGAGGAGGAGGAGGAGGAGCAGGCTGGAGTGGAAGGTTCTCCCCAACAGCAGGAGAGGCACCGCCCGTTCCCCGAGCTGCTGTGGATGAGCTGTGCTCTGAGGCAGGGTGGGGCCTCACGGGGCTGCCTCTGGGAACCCTCCCAGTGTCCCAGAAGAGAGGCACCAGTGTGTTTGCAGGTGACAGACCCGAGGCCAGTGTGTCAGGACGCTAGGGGGGAGGTGCAGCTGGAGGAGGCAGAGCTCGAGTTTAAATCCAGACTGACTCCAGAGTCCTGACCCCCCAACCTCCCCCCCCCCCGCTGGGCCAGAAGCCGATACAGGGGCTTAAAGGCCCAGAGGCGAGGAGGCTTTGGAACAAGGAGTGAAATGCAGGTAGAGAGAGAGCTGCCGGCTTCGGGGGGAGGGGGGGCTGGGGGGCCAAAGGCTCAGTCCTCGCATTTGGCTGGAAGCAGCTCCAACAGGTCGGGGGGATGCGCCCCGGGTGTTGGGTCTGGAGGGGCCTGCAGGGCCCACGCAGCTGAACTGCACCCACAGGACACCCACAGGCCCGCCCTGCCCGGGCTCAGCCCGCACACCTCCAGCAAGGCCTTGTCTGCGGAGAGGCGGGCTCCGGGCCGCGGCTCCAGGGGGCGGCCATCCTTCCGCCAGCTCAGCACCGGAGGGGGCACGGCGTGGCTCCGGCACTCCAGGGCCACCGACTCGTTGGCCACGACGGACACGTCCAGTTCCTCCCCGAAGATGCTGGGCGGCACTGGGGAGGGGGCGGGAGGTGCTCTCTCAGCAGGTGGGGGGCCCCCTGCCCGCAGGATGAAGCCAAGGCCCTGAGCCACAGCCCTCTCCTCCCTCCTCGACAACCTCCTGCGAGGGCCTCAACAGGAAGCTGAGGCCCCACGTCCGAGGGGGACAGTGGGTTGTAATAGCGGCAACACCCCGACTGAGGGCAACACCCCGACTTCAGGACAAGGCGTTACCTCGGAGGGACAAGGGGGAAGGGACCCGGGATTTCTCTGCATCGTTTCTTGCAACTCGCGTGAACCTATAATGATCTCAAACTCTTTTTGAAATTTACAATGTTTTTATTTTTTCAAATGTGTTTTTAAAGGCAGGACCTCAGCCACCTTCCTCCTGAGACAAACCACCCTGCAGCGTAGGGTCAGGAAGGTGGGTGGGGAGTCAGAGGCCCTGGCTGGAGTCCTGTGACTTGGTCACTAGGTGACCATGAGGGCACCCACCGGGGAGGGGGTGGGTGGGAGGGGAGAATGTGGGGGGGGCTGCTGGAGATTAAGTGCAATGACACAGGTCCCTGACCCCTTGGGCACATGATGTCTGCTAACTGTTATCCGGACTCGAGCGATGGGAGCAGCTGGAACGGAATGCTTCCCCGCACCCCCCTCCGACCCAGGCTCTACATTTCCCAGAGTTCCCTTGTGCACCTCCAGAGACCCCACAAGACCTCACACGAGGACATTTTAAAACCAGAGCAGCTGCCACTACATTCCCTGAGTGTGGCGAACCCTGTGACACCTGGGAAGTGGGTGCCATCGTCGCCCATTTCACAGATGAAGACACGGAGGCTCAGAGAAGCAGAGTGACCAGCCCAAGGTCACGGACACAGGAAGGGGCGGAGGCAAGATGCGAACCCCAGATCCATGCACTCCAGAGCCGGTCCCTAACCACCACCCCACACCACCTTGCCCACATGCACTGTCACCCCCACTTGACTCAGGAGAGTGAAAACGTCTGATTCCTGACTCTTGGCCGTGGGCACCTCCTTCTACCTCTTCCCTGAACTTGGGCCGCCCACCTGCCCGCCTGCCCACCTGCCCTCCTGTCCGTAACAGGGGAGCTCACACTCCAACTGACACCCACAGGACACCAGCTACGGCCTCCGGCCGCCATGTCTCACACCCAACCACCCTTCCTTGGACTGTGGCCAGACACCCCCCCGCCCCACGTTCTTGAGCCGCAGCCTCTGGGGCTGACGCTTACTGTGGATGTGCAGGGCGACATCCCGGCGGTCCTCGCCCACGGCACTCACGGCCACGCAGGAGTAGGTGCCAGAGTCGGAGGCCCGGGCGCTGGCCAGAGTGAGGATGCGGCCCCCGGGAAAGACCTGCGTCCCCAGAAGGAAGCCCACGTGAGGTTATGCCCCCCAAGGCCAGCTCCCACACCTCCCAAGCCGGCCCTGCTGCCTGGGCAGCCTGCTCCAGACGCCCAGAACGCCCAGGCCTCGGCACCTCTGCCAGCTGGCGGGCAGCCACGTGGGTCCTCTAAAACCACCCCCCGTAGCTTCGCTGTGGCTAGCGAGCCCGTGGGAGGTAGGGTACACAGCGGGTTGCAGTTTGTACAAGAAGGAGGATGCGCCGCTTCCCATATTGATGATGACGAAGGCATCCTTTGTGGATAGACGGGGTTAACCGAAATGTCTATCAAAATTGCTTTCACCTTGTTCCTTCTCCCTCATTTCCAGCAGCTACTGGGCATTCTAACTCACACTCTGGCTCCCGCTTGTGGGGGCCTTGTTTCTGGAGACGATGCTGGAGACGGTCTGCTCCGCAGTCCTGTCCCCCTCCCACCCCCCGTCCTGGGCGGTCACTGCTTCTCCCTCCCCTTGGCGCCCCCGGGCCTGGCCTCTGCTCCCAGCACTTCCTGAGGCGGCAGGGAGGCAGCGGGCCACCCAGCCCTGCTGACCTGGAGGCCGGAGGTCCCTGCCGTGGACACGGGGTTTCCATCCTTCAGCCATACCAGGGTGGGGCTGGGGCTGCCGGTGGCGCTGCAGGTCAGTCGGACGGGGGCGCCGAGCAGCACGGGGGCCGGCAGGCTGGGCGGCAGCGTGATGCGCGGAGGCACTGCAGGGCGGGCGACACACACACAGGCTGAGCCCCACTCGGGACATAACAGAGAGGGCACCTGGCTGGGCACCCCTCTCCCAGGCCACACACAAAAGCACAGGGGCAGCCACTCAACATGGGCATACTCCTGCTCATCTCATCCTTTTCGTTAAAAATATATATATTTTTATTAATGTCCGAGAGGAAGGGAGAGGGAGAGAAACATCAATGATGAGAGAGAATCATTGATCGGCTGCCTCCTGCACACCCCCTACTGGGGATCAAGCCCATAACCTTGGGCATGTGCCCTTGACCAGAATCAAACCCGGGACCCTTCCTTCCGCAGGCCGACACTCTATCCACCGAGCCAAACCAGACCAGGGCTCATCTCATCCTTTCCAAGACATCCTGAGGCCTCTGAGGGTGAGAACCCAGGGCTCCGGGAGAGCAAGTCACCGGCCCGAAGTGGGCCAGCTGGGAAGCGGCAGAAGCAGCCCCTGAATCCGGGCCTTCTGCTCAGCACATCATGGGGACGGTGTGGGGTAATGAGGGCTGAGGACCCCCGGGCAGGCTTTGCTTTTCAGCTCAGAGGCATCAGATCAAACGCCCTCCTGCAGGCAGCCCCTCGTGGGCAGAGGATGATTCCGTTTATCTGGGAGCCATAAGCCACTGCTCATGGGACAAGGACCAGAGCCCTCCAGCGTCCACCTGGCCACCTCCCCAGCCTGGCCCCTCTCTCCCTTGTTCTGTGAGCTCCAGGCCCCCAGCCTCCTTGCCTTTCCTCAACTGCCCAGGTCTCTGCCGTCGCAGGCCTTGGCAGGTGGTCTCTATTTCGGCATCCAGCTCTCAAAGACGCCTCCCGGACTCCCCAGCCAGGTCAGAGCCTGGTTCCAGACACTCAGCTGTACCACGCCTTTACTAGCTCTTGTCTCGGCATCAGGAAACGGCGCTCTGCATGACTATCTACCACTGCACCCTCCACCAGCAGAAAGCATGGGCCTGTCTTTTCAGGGCTGCAGCACCAGGGTTCGTGGTCCCAGAACTTGTCCTTCATAAATGTGGTTGTGGGTGGATGGAGGAATGGGTGGCTGAATGGGTGGATGGGTGGTGGGTGGACAGATGGATTGTTAGATGGGTGGGTGAATGGGCAGAGAATTGGATATATGATTGGATCAATGGGTGGACAACTGAGTACTTCCATGCACGGATATACAGATGGATAATGAATGGGTAAAATGATAGATAGATGAATGGAAGATGGATGGGTGGATGGACGATGGGTGGAAGGCAGGACGGACACGTGGATGAATGCTGAGTGGGACAATGAATGGATGATGGATGGAAGGAAGAAAGGATGGATGAGTAGATGGGTGGATGGTGAATGGATGAATTACGGATGCAAGGAAATATAGATGGATGAGTAGATAATAGGTAAGTGGGTGGAAGGAAGGAAGGGAGGATGGGTGAGTAGATGGGTGGATGGTGAATGGATGGATACTGAGTAGATCTGTAGACAAATAGATGGAAAGTAACTTTTGCACAAGGACCCCTTTAGCCCTAGGGCAGCTCACCATTGACCCGCAGGCCATACTGCAGCTCTGCGCGACCCGCCACATTGGCTGCCACACAGCGGTAGCTCCCAGCATCCGAGAGTCGCGCTCTCTCAATGCGGAGGACTCTCCCGTCAGCTGACACCGTGACTCCCTTCTGAGCAGAGACAGGCTGGCGGCCTTTGAACCAGGAGATGTCTGGGCGAGAGAAGAGAGATACTGCGGGTCCTGCCAGCCCTTTAGGCTGTGCTGTGTAATGGGTGGTGTTGCCTGAGATAGGACCAAGGGCAGAGAGGAAGCCCCAGGGAGTGAGGGGGGGACCGAAAGCAAGGAGAGTCAAAAGCCGGCCTGGCCCGCTCAGCTCTGCTTTAGAGGGGAACCCAGAGCACCCCAAAACAGCAGCCTCATAAACATGGAGCCATTGTGTCTCTAGCTTCTTGCATCCTGCCAGGACCCCTCCCAGAACCTGACAGGGTATTTGCCCCATCAGATGGGGCGATGACTGTAGGGCTCGCTACCCCAGCAAGACTGGGTGGAGCTGGTTCAAACAGGGCACAGGAAATGGGCCCTACTCCTGGGCCCATCCTGGCTGCCAAACACCCACAGCCAGCCCAAGCTCCCAGCCCTTTCCTCAACTGTGAGTCTAGAGAAGAGGCCAGACAGCACTTAGCGACTTGGCAACTTGGCGGCCTGGCCCCCGCCCCCAGCCCGGGGCGGCCCTGTGCTGCTACAACTCCAGACAAAGCCCTGCAGGTTCGCTTCAGACACCAGCGCAATGGCTTCTCGGCCTTCAGGCCAAGGTCAAGGGCAGATACCAGTGCACAGGCTCTGGGCCTGGTGGTTTCAGGCATATGACGGGCATTGCATGAACAGCTGTGGGAAGGAAGGGAGGAAAATGCAAGGAGTAGGAGGAGGGCCTGCGACGCCATCCTGTCGCCACCACCAGTGCGGTGCCTGGGCACCGGCCAGCCTCACCAGGTGGGGCCTGGAGCCGGCGGCAGGTGGCTTTCCGTCACCAGGAGGGGCTTACCTGGAGGGGGCACGCCGGAAGCCAGGCACTGCAAGGTCGCGGAGGCATTCTCCAGCACTGCCTTGTTGGCCGGCACCGGCTCAATGTTGGGGGGCACTGGGGGAGACAGGGCGCGCCCTCGCTTGGTGGGTAGCTCAAACCTCAGCCATCCCAACGTCTCTCCCCAGCCTTCCTGAAAGGTCCTGGGCAACAAGAGCCCCTCAGTGGCTCATGCCCTCTGACCAAGGAACCCCACTTTCGAACCACGCAGAATAAATCTTCATTGCAATCACACAGGGACCGCCCCAGCACCCACCCCCAGGAACAGCCGACCCCCAGCGGGCAGGCGGAACCCGGAGAGCCACGGACAGTGGCAAGTGCAAGGACCTGCCCGCATAGGTGAGGATGTAAAGGAACCCCCAAACCAAGTAAGACAGCAAAGGCAAACAGGGGTGCGGACAAGGGTGTCCCTTAAAAACCCCTCAGAAAACTGCCCATGGGGGCACAGAGCGGACTTTCCTTTTTCTTTTTCTAAATATACTAGTGGCCCAGTGCACAAAATTTGTGCACATTAAAATGGGATTAATTAGAGGAAATATTTTAATATTGCTATTTGCCCTTTCTCTATAATAGAAGTGTCAGAGATTAAAGAAAATTAGTAAAACGTATATGAAAATCTTCCTCCTGTCAGAGTCTGGGGTACACCATGGAACCCAGAGTCAAGTCTTCAACCACCCATGTGCACCTCAAAATCGCTAGAGACCCAAACCTGAACAGCCCCCCTTCATTGGGCTAGATCCAGACCTAGCTGGTCCCACCCTGTCAAGCCCTGCCAGGTGGGGGGTGCAGCCTCAGGTCCCCTGGGTGCCAGGGCAGGGAGGCACAGCCTGAGGTCCCCCATCAAGCCCTGCTGGGTGGAGGGAGTGGCCTGTGATCCCCCAGCCTGGCACCGGGGCAGGGGGCACAGCCTGGTGCTGGGGTGGGGGGCATGGGCTGAGGTCCCCCAGCCCAGCACCAGGGTGGGGAGCACACTTTGAGGGCCCCCATCAAGTCCCACTGTGTCGGGGGCACAGCCTCAGGTTCCTTGGCCTGGAGCCAGGGCGGGGGCATGGCCTGAGGTCCCCCGGCCTGGCACCAGGGAAGAGGGTGCAGCCTGAGTTCCTCTGACCTGGTGCCAGGGCAGGGGGAGCAGCCTGAGGTCTCCCATCAATCCCTGCAGGGGAGGGGCATGGCCTGAGGCCCCTGTCAAGCCCTGTGGGTGAAAGGCACAGCCTGAGGTCCCCTGTCAAGCCCCATGCAGGAGGTGGGTGGGCACGCAGCCTCAGGTCCCTGCTGATTGCTCCTTAAGGCTCATTATGGGGACTTAGCCTCAGCTGTGGGTGCAAATTGACAGGAGTGATGGTCAATTTGCATATTCCCTCTTTATTATATACTAGAGGCCAGGTGCACAAAATTTGTGCACTGGGTGGGTATCCCTCAGCCCAATCTGCCCCCTCTCACAGTCTGGGAGCCTTCAGGGGGTGTCCTAGTGACGGCTTAGGCCTTGGTCCCAGCCGTGCCACAGCGCAGCTCAGAGCACACCCCCCTAGGGGGGTCCATGGATCCATTGGGGGCCTGCTCCAGGGCAGGCAACATGGCATGCCTGCCCATGAACCCCTGGCAAGAGTGGCCTTGGAGCTGGGTGGCGCTGCACTCCCACCGGGGGCCTTGCTTCCAGGGCAGGCTGCTCAGTGTGCCTGCCCACTAAACCCCGGCAGGAGTGGCCTCAGAGCAGAGTGGTGCCAGGGCTGGGGGTGGGCGCCAAGCTGTGCCATGGCTGCTTGGAGCCCCCCCCCTCACCCCCGCCAGCCCTTGTGTGTGGTATGTGTCCGCTGGGGCAGGGGGCATGCTCTGAGCTGGTTGTGACACAGCCTCCTGAGCTGGTTGTGATGTCCTGGCCTAATTTGCATATTTCTCTCTTATTATATAGGATAGGATAGGATTTGTATTGATGTCAGAGAGGAAGGGAGGGAGGACAGAAACATCAATGCTGAGAGAGAATCATCTATTGGCCGCCACCCGCAGGGCCTCCCCTGGAGACCGAGCCTGCCACCCAGGCATGTGTCCTGACCAGGAATCTAACCGTGACCCCGTGGCTCATAGGCCGACACTCAACCACTAAGCCACACCGGCCGAGTGAGCAGATGACTTTCTACTTCTAGAGTCAAGTGCACGACTAGATGTTAAACCCCACCCCCTTCCCGGCCCCCACAGCAGCCCGAGGGCCCTCAAAGGGTCCCCCACCATTCGGCACCCGTGTCCTCACCCAAAACCTTGAGCACAGCATCCCTTCTGCTCTCGCCAGCCAAGTTAGTGGCAACACAGGTGTAGACGCCTTCGTCCCTCAGGTCCACCTTCTCAATCTGGGGCAGGGGAGGCAGAGGTGTGTCACGGGGGGCGGGGGAGGGAGTGAGAGCACAGGGTCCAGAACCGGAAGTCACTCAGAAGAATGCTGGGACATGACGAGTGGCCAGGCTTCGCTGACCCCAGGAGCAGGAGAAGGGAGGCAGGGGACGAGTTTGGCTCTGGGTACAGTTCTGAACCACACACTCAGGCTGCAGGGAATCCCCCTGATCTCAAGGACTCTCCCCCTCTGCCCACTTTCTCCCTCTGACGCTGAAGCTCTGGGGATGTGGACTAGGTTAAAGGTGCCCCCCCTCTTCAGTCCGCTGAGAATTCCCAGCTGAATGGGTTCATTACTGGCCCTGCCTCCAGGCTCCCAGGGCCCTGCTGGGGTCTCCAGGGCCCCTGGAAAGTGGCTCCTCCTTCTATGCAAGGTTGCCCCGCTAGCCCAAGGACCCCTGCAATGTACCTGCAGGTTCCCCCCCGAGGCTGCCAGGGCCACCCCATCCTTCCACCAGCGGAGGCTTGGGGTAGGCACCCCAGTCCCTGCACACCGGAGAGTCACAGGCTGCAGGAAGGGGGCTGTGATGTTCTCACCGCCGATGATGACCACCGATGGGAGCTCTGGGCAGGGGGAGAGGCAGGGAGGACCAGGTCAGGGTCAGGAGGGTGCAGGGGTACCCAGGAGCCCCCTCATGCTGAGGAATGAGGAGTGGCCTTGCAGAGCTGTCCTCTAGCCTCCCCCTACTCAAGCCCTAGACACCTGGCTTTGGGGAAGAGTGCCAGACTGGACCCCGCAAGGCAGGTCTTTCCTTTCTTTAAAAAGTCTCCCATGCACCCACCCACTCATCCACCCACCCACCCTTTCACCCATCCACCCATCCATCCACCCATCCACCCACCCACCCATCCATCCACCCATCCATTCACCCACCCATCCATCCATTCATCCACTCACCCATCCACCCACCCATCTATCCACCCATCCATCCATCCACCCATCCATCCACCCATCTATCCATTCATCCATCCATCACTGAGCATCTACTCTGACCCCTGAAGTGAACTAGGCACAGGGACACAGCAAGGAATAGTGGTCACTCTGCTGTCCTCTCAGAGCTCCCAGAGCTGGCCTGAGAGAGGAACGATCAAAAACAAGCACTCCCAATACAGTAGGTGGTGAGCAATGGCCAAGAGAGGGTGGGCAGTGTGGATTAGCACCACAGTGAAATCAAGGAGGGCTTCTGGGAGGAAAGGGCGTTTCAGGACAGACCTGAAAAATAAACGGGTGCTAGGAGGCAAAGAAGGAGAATGTTCCCAGAACAGAAACAGCATTTGCAGGCACAGAGGTGAGAGGTGAATGAAGTTCGTGGTGGTCAGTGGACAGAGAGGAAAGGCTGGGGAGAAAAGTGAGGGCCTGAGGGCTGGACAGATGGCAAGTGGGGTGGACAGCTCAGACCGGCCTTCATGCCTCTTCTCTTTGGGGAGCTGAGAAGTACAGCCCAGAAATGCCGTCTAGACAAAACCAGCCCCCTGTCCCTCCTGGGTCCCCCAGACCTGCCAGAGGCATGGATGGCCTCGGTCCAGGCTCGCCTCCACCGGCCTCGGGCTGCCCGTGCCCGCTCACCGTACACAGACAGCTCCACCTCGGCGCCTGCAGTGCCTGCCTCGTTGGTGGCCTGGCAGGAGAAGAGGCCCGCGTGGCCTGGCTCCACGTGGTCGATGTGCAACGTGGTTCCCTGGGAGGCCATCTGCACCCCCACCAGCTCCTCTGCCGGGCGGCCATTCTGCAGCCATCTAAGGTGGTGGGCAGGGGGATGGGTCAGCCTGAGGCCGGGGGAGGCAGGACCAGCAGGACAAGTAGGAGGCCACGTCTCTGGCCTTTTCATGCCTCTGGGAAGGGGGTGTCTCTTGGCCCCACCCACCTTCCAAGCATGCGCTCTCTGCCCACACCCCCAGCCCCGGCCTTCACCCTCTGCGCCCCCCACATACGCACTGGATAGTGGGCACCGGGGAGCCTGAGGCCTGGCAGGGGATCTCCAGGGGCTGTCCCACGAGGGTGGTCACCTGGCCCAAGCCTTCAGCCACCAGCAGCTGTGGGGGCACTGCAGGCAGGATCCCCCAGTGGGTGGTTAGCACTGAGCAAATCCCTGCCTAAAGCCCTCCTAAGTGCTCTGTTCTCCCAGAATAAGGCCCAAGCCACACCCCACCATTCATGTTCCCCCAAAAAGGGCCCCTCCTGCAGGGGGCCTTCCAGGACCACCATGAGGCTTGTCCTGTTTATTCAATGTCTGTCGCACCACCAGACCAGGGCTCAGGAGTCCCACCCGCCTCGCTCCCTGCTCATCTGCAGCCCCACTGGCCAGCCCCGAATCAGCCGCTGAGAGATGTCTGTCCAGGGGAAGAAAGCAGGGGAAGGCCCCTCCCCGCCCGTCCCCAGCACCACTGCCCACAACCCCGCTTTGGGCCTCAGGAATTTCTAGGTGAACATCCATCCCTTTGACCAGAGGCAGTTCCCAGGAAGGGCTGCGGGCATCTGGTCAACCCCCAGGAGGGGCTGCGGGCATCTGGTCAGCCCCCAGGAGGGGCTGAGGGCATCTGGTCAGCCCCCAGGAAGGGCTGCGGGCATCTGGTCAGCCCCCAGGAGGGGCTGCGGGCACTGGCACAGAGTGGATGAGGGAGGAGGGGCCCACAGCCCGGAGGCTCGGGCAGGGCAGGGCCGGCTCACCCTGCACGTCCACGGTGTACTGCAGCACGGCCTCCCCCGCGGGGCTGCTGGCCACACAGCTGTACAGGCCTCCAGACGCCACCCCCAGGCTCTCCAGGCTCAGCAGGCCACCGCCCGCCTCTAGCCACGTCCCGTTGCTCTCCGCCAGGGGCAGCCCCTCGTGGTACCAGGA
Source organism: Murina feae (assembly GCA_004026665.1). Classification (NCBI taxonomy): domain Eukaryota; kingdom Metazoa; phylum Chordata; class Mammalia; order Chiroptera; family Vespertilionidae; genus Murina; species Murina feae. Next base: position 15,254 of record PVJC01027753.1, read on the forward strand.
CAGGGTGGGGGGTGGGTAGCCTCTGGCCACGCACTCCAGGCCCAAGGGTCTCCCAGCCACCGCCTTCACTAAGTGAGGCCCTTCGCTGGCGCCCTCGATGGTGGGCGGGACTAGGGAAGAGGCAGGGGCTGCTCAGGGACGGGAGTTCCCCAGCAGCCCTGGTTCAGCCCCTGCAGACCCCACACCATGGGACAAGCCTCCTCCCTCACCTGCACTGGCCGAAACCCTGTGCTCAGAAATCGGCTCCTGCAGGAAGCCTGTCCCAGGCCTCTGGTTGGAGCATCCCTCCCTCCTCTGCCCCTGGGGGCCCCTCTGTCCTCCCTACCCCCCCCCCTTGCATCTTCTCTGACCCTGCTACCCCTGTGGGCTCATCACAAGCAGAACAATGGCTTGTTCTAGTTCGTGTGCCTCTGGGAATGGCACACAGTAGGGCTGTGTCCACTGCACTCAAAGCGATCGGCTCCCGGGGTTAGGATCAAAGGCACTGTTCCCACAAGTCCCCACTCTGGCCTGCGGGAGCAGAGGGACGACTGGGGCAGCCCAGACAGCCCGGGATGGCCCAGGGGGCAGCCCAGCCGAGGCTTCTCCCTTCTGCCTGGGGAAGCCGCTGTGTTGCTGAGCCCACAGAGCCCTCACCAGGGGACACGGGGCAACGATGGACTCGGATGTGTTTGGGTCATAAGTCCCTATGGAGACGCACACACGCATCCCCCATCCATCTTCAGGAGGCGCTCAGGCTCCAGCGTGAGGGTCCCCAAGCTGCATTTGGCCCATCCTCAGAGACCCCGCACAGCCCAACTGACCTTTGGGGTCCCTGAGGCTCCAGCACCCAAGTGTCTGCCTCTTTGGGGCAGAGCTCCTGAGTCCACTCCTCATTAGGGGCCAGGATGACCCACTGGCCTGCACCCCACCCTCCACACCTCACCAGGCCCTGCCTGGCTGCACCCCTGCCCGTCTCCATACATCCTTCCTGAGTTCTCTACAGGGCCTCTGAGCCCAGCCCCTCAAGGCGGCCACCACCGAGGTTAACTGTGCAAAGTTTATGGTCGACCCCCGAGGTGTGAACTGGGGGCCATCACGTCCCCAGCCCCAGAGCCCACCGCTCGTCGGTGGGTGAGAGACGAGGGCCTGGGTCTCTACGGCTGACAGAGGAGCTGATGCTGCGAGGCCCAGGGCCTGGCTCAGTCAGTGGTTCCCTCAAGGAAGTGAATTGCTGGTAGAGGGTTGGGGTGTGGTTTCATGAAAAGCCCTGGGTCCTCCGCTCGGCTCTGCCCAGGCCCCCAGACAGGCCCTCTGGCCCTGGCCTGCCTCCTCGCCTGCATGAGGGAAGATAGACTGAGGTGACCCTTCTCTAGCCACTCCCTCACCGACCTACGGAGACAGGAGGAGGCCTTCGCCGCCCCGAGCCCCTCCCTCCGCTCGCCCAGCTGACCCCCGGCCACTCACCGTACACCTCCAGCCTGGCGGCCTTCTCCGCGACGCCCACGGGGTTGTGGGCCTGGCAGGTGTAGACACCCGCATCCGAGCCCTGGGCCCGCCCCAGCTGCAGCTGCCGGCCGCCCCGGGTGTAGACAGCCTCGGGGCTGGGGGGCAGCGGGGCCCCGTCCTTGAACCAGGTGATGTCAGGAGCAGGCGCGCCGCGGGCCTCACACAGGAGCCGCGCCGGGTGGCCCTCTATGACGGTCACCTCGCTTGTCTCGTTGGAGCCCCAGATGGTGGGAGGTGCTGAGGACAATGGGGGGGGCAGTCACAGGGAGCCCCTGAGGCAGCTGGTGTCCCCCCCTCCCCCCAGTGGCTTGCACGTGCCTGCGCCCCAAGTACTGCACACATTGCCGCTTTGGCTGCAGAGGAGGGAGTCGGGGAGACAGGAGAGGCAGCTGATGTGGAAAGCCGCCGACTGCACAGGGGGTGGTGGGGTTGGGGGGGTGCCCTGAACCCCCCTCTGCCTCTAACTGGCTGCATGACCAGGTAGGTCACATCCCCTTGCTGGACCTCAGCCTCCCCATCTGTACAATGAGGGGCTGAAGACAATCAGGGGTTCCCACGGGCAGGACGCAGGCCACAGCGTGAAGTGACATTGCGTCTCAGAGTGGACAGGCCCCGGCTGCCCAGAGTCCTTCCAGCTGATCACACAAAGGAGAAGGCTCCGGGGACAGACCACACACTGGACCTTTCTAGCACTTTCTACCAGGCCCTCCACCACGGAGAGCAGACAGCGCAGCGCCCTCTGCAGGCAGCTGGCGCCCCAGCACATCGAGGGCCTTCCTTTCAACGCCTTGGGTTTTGCAGCCTCCTCCCTGGAAGGCCAAGTGGGCCTGGCTTCCACTTACAGTTGAGACAGTAGATGTGTTTTTAAATAAATTAATTCCATGTAAAGAGAGGGACTTGGGTTTTTGAAAAAGTTAAAGAAACGATCACCCCGAGTGGTACCAGGTGTAGGACAACTTGCAAAGTGGGATGGGACCATGGGGTTTGGGGAAGGTTGGTGCAGATTCCCTGTCCCCCTGCCCCCGAGCTTTGCTGGCCTGGGGCGCGTTCCCCAGCTCCCGATTCTGCTCTCGCCTTCCTCTATGCAGTGGGCAGCCCAGGGGAGCCTGGCCAGCAGCCCAGGGAGGGGCAGGGCTGGGCCGGGGCCGGGGCCAGGCTCACAGTGGATTCTGAGCTGGAAGTCCTTGGCCTGCTGGCCGGCGGGGCTGAAGGCTACGCACTGGTACCGCCCCTCGTCGCCCAGGTGGCTGCTGGTGATTCTGAGCAGCTGGCCGTCCTCCAGGAGCTGGATGTGCGGGTCCCCGGGAAGGACAGGCCTGGAAAGGAGGTCAGGACAGTGCGACACAGGTCGAGGCGCGAGCAGGGGCAGCCGCAGGGACGACAAAGAGGCTGAGAGAGTCAGAGTCGCCGAAAGGTGCCAACAGGCCCAGTGCCCGGCGCCAGTAATTAGAGTAAATGTGCCCGATGGGCAGGGAGGGCACTCGGAGAAGTCGGAGCTGACCCTGCCACACGGTGTGAACCCAGACAGACTAAGTGGGAGGAGCTGACACAAAGGTCTGCTGTGTAGCTGCGGGGAATGTGCCGGAAAGGCATGCGCGTCTGCAGACAGAGAGCGGAGGGGGGTGGCGGGGGTGGTTGCCGGGCAGGGGTTGCTGGGGTGGGGGACAGGCTGCCAATGGGCATGGGGTCTCCTTGTGGAGATGAATGTTCTGGAACTAGACAGAGGGATACTCGTGCAACGCTATGGATGGGCCAAATGCCTCGAACTGTGGGCATTAGGTGGTTGACGTCAGGTTATGTGGATTCCCCCTCACCCCCCAAAAAAGGAAGGCTGAGTGAGGCTGAGAAAACCCTGCTGGGTGAGAGTGGGGTCTCCCCTGGGTGATCCTCGGCTGGGGTGGGAGGTGCCCATGCTGCCCTCTGCCTGGGCCCTGTCAAGTCCCCCCGGCAGAGTTCAACCTCCCCAGAGCCCCCCATCCACCCGGCCCAGGCAATGGGCACCACTCCCGGGCTGTCCGCTAGGCAGGCCACTCACTGCCTGTCCTTGGTCCATTCCACCTGGGGCGTAGGGACCCCCGAGGTGCGGCACTCCAGCTCCACCTGCGCCCCAGCCAGGCCCAGCACCTCCTGGGCGGGCCCCGCTCCCAGCACAGACGGTGGGACTGAGGATGAGAAGGGCGGGGGGGGGGGGGGGGGGGGGGGGGGGGGGGGGGGGGGGGGGGGGGGGGGGGGGGAGGGGGAATGGCTCGAACCTGCAGCCCCGTCCACCGCAGGGCCCCCGGCCACGCAGGTCCCCCTCCTGGTGCGCCCTTCCCTTCCACGTCCCACCCCTCCATCCCCGCCAAGCCCCCCGCTGGCCTGGGCCCCACAGTGTGCTCCCTCCACAGCCTGCACTACTCATGGGACACAACAGAGGCCGCTTGGCCAATCGTGTGACTGTCGGATGTGTGCCCTGAGCTGTGTGAGGAGCTGGGCCTGGCGTGGGCCCCTCTGCCCCTGCTCTCAGCACCCATCGCGTCCCCTTTCCCTTGCCCGCCTCCAAGGGGCAGGGCTGTGGGCCAGACCCCTGGGCACTGAGGGGCTCAGGCCACACTCACTGAGCACGAGCAGCTCGAAGTCCCGCTGCGCGGTGCCCGCCGGGTTCTCCGCCCGGCAGGAGTAGAGGCCGGAATCGCCCGCCTGGATCCTGGGGAGGTGGAGGGCCCGGGCCTCGTTCAGGAGGCGGTGGCTGCCCCCCTCAGGGATCTGGGCAGAGAGGTCAGAGGGAGCTGGTGAGCGGGGTCTAGGACCATGTCATTAGCAATAAGAGAACTAAGGTCCACGGAGCTGGCTGGTGACAGGAACCTGGAGCTTCTAACTCCTAGATCAGTGCCGCGCCCCCGCCACCATGCAGCCCTCCAGGCTTCACTGGGAGACCTCGGTCCTCCCCTGCCCCGAGCCCCGGTGCATCCCTAAAGAAACCTGTCACATCTCCCTGCCATAACTTGGCCCAACAGGAACTGGTCAGGAAAGCCCGTACCCTAGCCACGCCCACCCTCACCCACCCCAGGGCACACCCACCAGCTGCCCATCCTTGAACCACAGGATCTCGGGGGCCGGGAAGCCGTTGGCGTCACACTCCAGCGTCAGGGACTGCCCGGCCATGCCCGACACGTTGGCTCTGCGTCCGTCCTCCCGGATGCTGGGGGGCACTGGGCACAAGGAGAGGTAGAGGAACCTCCCTCCCCGGGGCCGCAGCTGCCCGGACCGGCAGCCCCAGCGTCCGGGGTCCCCGGCTGTGCCCAGCCAGTGGCGCCCTCTCTGACACTCAGCTTTGCAAGATGCTGGAGGGCCGGCCCACCAGGTCTACTCTCAGCCCATCGTCACGGTCCCCTGCGAGGCCCCGAGTCGGTGTCTCCTGGGTGTGTCTTTGTGACAAATGTCCGTCCAGGCAAGGCCTCAGGGGCGAGCTGGGGTGCTGGCCACAGGGGGGCCCATGAAGAGCCTTAGAACTGCTCCCCCACCCCCTGCAGGATGGCCACGTGGAGGGAAAGGGCTCCTGTCCTCTGCACACAGCACCCTGGGGGGTGGGGGGTGCGGGGGAGCTCGAGGGAGGCGCGGGAAGGACGTGAGCCTCGGTCACTTCGCAGGTCTCAGTGGAGGCGGCCATCGGGCGCACCTTAAAGGAAGTCGCCCTCTAGACCACTTCCGAGGCGCTGATGGCGCTCCAGGCTCACCCCCTCGCACTCCTGCGTGGGGGCCCCTCGGGGGAAGGGGCGCCCATGCAACCTGCCGCTCTCCGCCGCCCTCAGGCCCCTTCCAGGAGCTCTGCCCCCCGCAGAGGTGGGTGCCCGCTGCCCCGCGCGGGGGCCATGCTCACCGAGCACCACCAGCTTGGCTCTCCTGGACGCGGAGCCCGCCTCGTTGGTGGCCTGGCACTCGTAGTCCCCGCCGTCGCTGGGGGAGACCGAGGCCAGGAACAGAGAGCCATCATCCAGCACCGCCAGGCCCGGCCGGCCACGCAGGGGCTCCGAGGACGGGCCCTTCCGCCACGTGACCTGCGGCTTGGGGGTCCCTGCCGGGTGCAGGGAGTCAGCGGCATGAACACCTGCCTCTCCCCGTCCACACCCGCACCGTCCCCTCCGCACGTCGCTAGCCCCCCCCACAAAGCTGCATGGCCACAGTCTCCAGGGCTGAGAGCTCCCTGGCCCCTCAGAGCCCCCGCCTCGCCTGCACCCACCACACGCCCCGGGTCCCCGCCCTGCCCTGCGGTTCCTGTTTTGCCATCACCTCCCACTTCCTCAGGGACACCGTCCACTCTCTATTGCCTGTCTCCCGATAGGGGCCGGGTCTTTGCTTTGTTCCCTGCTGCTCCCCCAGAGGCAAGCCCGGGGCCTGGCACATAGTAGGTGCTGTGGAGGAGGGGGAGCCTGTGGGAGCCACTCCCCCAATCTCACAGGTCGGCATCCTGGGCACCTCGGTCCTCGCCCCCCCATCATCCTCCGCCACCACTGGTCAGCGGGACTCGCAACCATTGCTGACACTGGTCATCATCCACAGCCGCACTTCGCCTGCCATCTCCCTGGCAGCAGGGCGCCCTTGCAGACACCCCCCCCCCCTCGGCCTCCCTCGCTCTCTAAGGGGAAGGCCATCGGAGGGAAGGGTGGGCCACCCATTTGGGAGGGCGTGGGGGCAGCATGGAGCTATGACAGGTTCCAGGCGCCCTCAGCGTCACCTCTCAGGAGCATCCCTGCCCCACTCCACTCTCCTGCGCCTCCTCAAAGCGCGGGGCCTGCTGCTGCCTGCGAGGCAAAGGGAGGGCCCACAGCGCCCTCTGCGCACCTTCGGGCGAGCGAACCCCGCCCAGGGCTCTGTTTCTTCGTGGAATCTCTGCTGTTTCCAGTCAGAGGGTCCCACTGCTCAGGGCCTGCTCCCCTGCTATGGGGACATGTGCACGAGCATATGCAGCACAACACACCACACCCCCCTCTCAGCACCTTCAGCTTCTCCAGCAGCCCCCCCTCCACTCCCTGCCCCTGCAGAGGACCAGGGCGTGGGAGCTGCTGCCTGGAGGGGCAACGGGCTCTGGACCCTGGAACTTTCCTCCATGAATTAAGATACTTATTTTAAGTATCCGTACGGAGGCTAGAGGGTCCACCAGGCGCCCAGGAAGGCAGCCCTATTAGCTGGCCGTAGGGAGGTTAGAGGGGGGCGGGGAGGGTGGGGAGGAAGTGTCCAAACTGGAGCTTTAATTGCAAAAATAAAATAAAAAGTCTAACCTGCCAGAGCTCTAACACGGAAGTGCACTGCGGGGCGACGATGCCGGGCACCCAGAGCTGCCCCCCGCCTGCCGGCTTCCACTTACAGGGGCCAGCACCCCCCTCAGCACCCAAGGGGGAGGCCAAGGTGCCACCTACCACAGGTACCCGGGCTCCCTTAGCCTCTGAGCCCTCCAGCCCAGTCACAGGCCTGGTGACTGCCAGAGGCTGACACTGCCCACCAGGCCACCACCCGCTTGAAAAGGAGGCGGGTGGGGGGGAGCAGGTGCCAGCCAGGACACAGCAGAGGGGCTCCCGTTATGCTGATGAGGCCGCAGTCCGGCCCAGAGGACAGGACCCTGGCTGCGGGCAGCCCGTAGGCACCAAGCACAGGAAGTGGGACTGGGTGGCTCGGTGGGTGGGGTCCCACCTCCAGAAGAGCACAAAGCAGCTGCTTGCTATTACCAGAGACCAACACAAGATGGTGCCATGATCAAGGGCAGAGCCACTGGGTCCCTGCAGGTGGGCAGCTCTGCAGACAGGACCCCACAGTTCCCAAGGGGTGCCTGCGTCCTGCCAGCCTCCCCCTCAGTCCTGGTCCAGAGACTTCCCTGAGCTCTGTGGTTGGAGGAAGAACCAGCCCCCGGCTCCTGCCAGGCTTTCAGTGAGCTGCCACTTGCCCCCGGACACCCCGACCCCAGCCTTCCTGAGAGCGCCACCCAGGCACAGGGCCCACGGCCTGTCCTCTCACGGGTCCCAGAAGGGCCCACAGCCAAGAGAAGCAACTCGGCGGGCGGGCGCGGATCTGCCCGCGGGGCAGGGTGCAGCATTCGTTTACGCCACACTTTCCCTCAGGCCCCTGCTGTGTGCCAGGCACGGTGCCAGGACCTAGAACTCAGGCTGCCTCCCTGGGGCCTCCCTACATGGCCCCACTCTACAGACAAGAAAACCGAGGCTCAGGAAGGAGATGGTCAACGCCGCAGCACACACAGCCGATGGTTCAATGTGGGGCAGACGGCCACAGAGGTAGCTGCCACTCCCACA